>NW_004624816.1:3078108-3105825 GCF_000247695.1 Heterocephalus glaber
AAAAAAAAAAAAAAAAAAGTAGGGGGTGAAGCGTTGCTGACTTTTAGAAAGAGCTTCCGTAGGCCCAAAGGATCTCCTCCTTCCACGGAAAACCTATAAGCACTCATGTAGCGATGAGCGGCAGCTCCTTTTCAACCAATGAGTTCAGCTATCTGGAAGAAATCCGCCCATCCCTCGTGTCGTCATTTGTTTTCTTAAAAAGATAAGACTAAGCTTGCCGCTTCCTTGAAGCTAATAGCTTGGGTGGCTGGCGTTTGCGTTAAAACGTGACCGTGGCCCGACCTTAAAGGGGAGGGAACAGAAGGAGACTGGAGTCCTTTAACGCGAGGCCGGTTGGTGCTTGCCCCTTTAAGGGCGGGGCGTCCCGACAACTGACTCTGAGCTCCAGGTTACCCTGAGTTTCCGTCGCCGGCTGCAAGGAAAGGCTTCTTGGCTGGGTCCTGGTGCTCAGCGGCGGCGGTGGCGGCTCACCCCCGCTCGTCCTCCCCTGGCCCGGAGACACCCCGCTCCAGTCATGCTGAGCAGAGTATGGAAGCGGCTGACTATGAAGTGCTGTCCGTGCGAGAGCAGCTATTCCACGAGAGGGTCCGCGAGTGCATCGTAAGTTCAGGACTAGGCAGGAAGGGGACCAAGGTGGGAGGCTCGGGTGTGGTGCGAGGGTTGAAGTACTGCCACTTGGGCTCGGAGCCGCCAGACCTTGCTTGTTCCTCTCTCGGGCCAGACGGAAGGACTGGTGCCCCGGTGGGATCCGCGGGGTCCCTGCGCTGTAAACAAAGCCCGCTGGTTTCCGTTCCTCTGCGGCTTGCCCCTCCCGCAGCCCTGTTCCCTGGGTGTTCCCGTCTGGGGTCTTCGAAGGCAATGCCTGGGGAGCCCGTCTAGTCCGAGAGTCCGAGAGGGATGGGTTTGCCCGAGCAGGTTGATTGAGTGTCCCCCGCAAACTGGGTTGAGGGGCACTGCAGCTGATGTTGAAGGCGAGAGACTTCATCACCCCGAACTAGATTCCAGGAAAGACTTGGGAGGTGTAGTGGTGGGAGGCGGAAGGAGTACTTGGTTAGACTCTTACCTTGGAAGAAAGGACTCTTCCTGAGGCGGATTCTAAGGTGTGGAGATGGGGAACAACCAGAGTTCCCTCGTTTTCCTCACATTGTTATTTTGTTTTGCCTTATGTGTGTGCTGGGCATTTGAACCAAGGGCCTCAGGCAGACAAAACATCCACCCAACCACTGAGCTAGAGTTTCAGCCCCTTCACTGATGTTTGTTTGAAACCCTTGCAAAGTTGGTTTTCCAGCTTCCCAGCCATTCACCAATGTCCTCTGTGAGTGACCCTTTCAGAACACGACAGACCACTCTTCCTTACTCTATCACTACCACCTAGAATAAGAGCTGAACCTCACAGCCATGGACTTCTCCCTTCTGGCCTAGGAGCACCCAGTGGCATTTAGGGAGTCATACCTTCCTTAGGTCTGCTTGGAATTCTCAGTACTGGAAAGTAAGAAGTATGTCAATCCTTGTGTTGACTCCCTTAGAGATCTGCTTTCAGGAAACCTTTTTGTATGCTCCTTTGCGGATAGGTGGATAGGTTTACTTACGTAGTGGCACTGGGCATCGTAGTGGCACTGGGCATCAGGCATGTTGTGGAGGTACGCCCAGGCCCTGAGGCAGAATAGAGACGCCTACATTCCTAAAGAACTGGGAGGGATGAGACCTTGGTCGGAAAGCAGCCTCCTGGATGTCTCCCCCATCTTTTAATGCCATTAGCTGAGGACATCAGTGCTGGCCAAGGGCAGCCTGAAGTCTTTGGATGACTCCCCCACTTGAGTCTCATCTAGTGGCTACAGAACAACCTGGCCTCTGCTGGAACTAGTCTCTGACCTTTAGAGCCCTCCCACCTTCCTTGCTATTATGCAAATCCAGCACTAGGCTGTAAAAAGCTTGCAGCTACAATCTAAGTGGTTCTGTTTCCCTGATGTCAAAAGCTGCAGCTCTTTTCTAGACCAATGGCTCTTTTGGATCTTCTTCTTTTTTTTTGGTATCGGAGATCGAACTCGGGTCCTTGCACTTGCAGGGCTGATGGTGGAACCACTGAGTTAAATCCCTGGCCCTCTTCTTAATATAGATAGCTGTATGCAGACAGATTCCCTGTGGAGTGAACTCCTCTTGGGGACTAGAAGATCCCCTAGGCTAATTATTTGTTTGTTTGTTTGTTTTTTGAGATAGGGTCTCACTTTATAGGGCAGGCTAGCCTTGCACTCACTGTGCAGTGTAGGCTGGCCTCAGTGATCTTCTGCCTCAGCGTCCCGAGTGCTGAGATTATAGGCATGCACCACCATGCCTAGCTCACAAGGCTAATCTTGTCTTTGTAGCCTACCTCAAATGCAGTAACATCTTTATTTGGCTGGGGGTTTTTTGTTTTGTTTTATTTTTTGGGGTTTTAGTCAAGGTATCACTATATAGTCCAGGCTGGCCTTGACCTCACTGGGTAGCCCAGGGTAGCCTTGAACTCATGGTGGTGATCTTCCTGCCTCAGCCTCTTGAGTGCTGGGATTACAGGTATGTGCCACCACACCTGGCTCCAGGCTGAGTTTAAACTTGCAGTTTTTCTGCTTCAGCCTCCCAGAGTGCTGGGATTACAGACATGTGCTACCGTGTCTGGCTCGCTCGATTTATAATTTTTTGTTTTAATTTCTTTTTTGAGACAAGGTCTTAATATGTAGTTCAGGCTGGCTTTGAACTCACTATATAGCCCCTGCTGGTCTTTTTTTTGGTACCAGGGATCAAACTTGGATCCTTGCGCTTGCGCAGCAGGTGGTGGAACCACTGAGCTAAATCCCCGGCCCAAGCCCCTGCTGGTCTTGAACTCATATCAATCTTCCTTCCTCAACTTCGAAAGTGCTGGGATTACAAACCTGTGCCACTGCACCCAGCTGTAGCCAGTAATATTTTTTCTTGAGACTGTCTGACCTTGACTGTGGAGCTAAACTGACTAGTGGCTTCTCTGGGTAATAGCAGTGACTAGAGATTGGGTAGGGATGTGGTACATGTGCTGAGATTAACCTGGCCAAGCTGCCATGATTGTCAATTGGGGATCCACCATTCAGGGGCATGTGATAGCTCTGAGAGGCCTGACCCTGGAGGTGGATGTCACTTGAGGTAGGGTCCAGAGATTGATGGCCATTGGTGGATGATACCACTTTGAAGATGTTGGACCGTAACATAAACCTACTTGTGGATTAAATGAGGATTAAGTGAGACTGGTTTGGCCCAAAGCAGACCTGATCTTTCAGGGCCCCTGAAAGAGTATAAATTCCAATTTAGCCTTGAAACATGATTCCTACATATTCCCCCTGGAGTTTGCCAGGACAACAGCTGGAATAGTGTAAGAGTAGCGTTCCAAGTAGTATGCCTGTAATCCCAGCACTCTGGAAGGCTGAGACAGAAGGCTTACACATTTGAGGACAGCCTTGGCATTTTAGTGAACTAGAAAGAGCCTGTCTCAAAATAAAAATAAAAATGGGCTGAGGATGTAGCCCAGTGCAAAGACCCTGGGTTCAATGCCCAGTACCCAACAAAAGAGACAGAGACAGAATGAGAGAGATGCCAGGAGGACAAGGCAGACATCTGTCTTCAAACCTGCTTCCCTTTCATGTAATGTGCTTGAGGTACCCTCCCTCTGGTTCTGTGGCCTGTTTTAGATGTGCATATATGTGTATTTTAGGAGTTTGCTTTTTATCAGTGAGGGTTGGGCTGAAGCTATGATCCCCCAGAAAATCCCTTGTAGGGTGGGGCATGGTGCTGTTTTCCTAAGTGTGTGGGACTGACCTTGTCAGGTCCTTCTTCAGGCCCCTGAGGCCCTGACAAAAAGGGAGTAAAGATAGGACCCCAGGAAGTATGGAGCTTTTGAGGAAGTGACCCCAAGGATTTAACAGTGAGGCCCTCGGGGCTGTGGAATGTACTAAAGATTAGAGCTTCTCATCCTAGCTTACTTCCTCCGCAGATCTCAATACTTCTGTTTGCGGCACTCTACATCCTCTGCCATATCTTCCTGACCCGCTTCAAGAAGCCTGCTGAGTTCACCACAGGTACTTGCAACCCCTCTCCCTTCTGCCAGAGCTCCTGTTGTCATGGAGCCAGCCTCAGGGGAAAGGATGATGGTGCCTACGGGGAAAGAAAGAAGAGGTGGTTTTGCTGGGCTATTCTGGAGCCTTCTTCACCTCTTAAGCTTCCCTTTGTCCGCAGGCAGGGCTATGGTAGCATAGTGGGAACTGTAGATGGAAGTGTCTGCAAGCTCCTGGGCAAGTCATGTGGCTTTTCTAATCCTCGATTTCATCCAGCAAAATGGTCGTGGCAATGTCTACACAATCTGTTGTCATTATGTGACCCAAATGAGGGCCCTTGGTGAACCTGAAGTGGGCAACTGCAGAACACATGTCACCATGAATACATGCTCGGTATCATCTCTCCTAGTATTCCCATACCCAGGACCAGAGACCTCCCTGATCATTGGGCCCCCAGCACCTGGGGGTGGGTAGCCTTTCTCTTTATAGAATCTAAGTGTCCTCAGATTGTAGCTTTTCTTCCTGAAGTCATTGTGTGACTGAGCAAGAGGGGAATATACTTACCTCAGTTCCTAGCCCCAGTCTGTTCAGATTATCCTGTCCTGCTCTCAGCCTTTGCTCCTCCCTTATGATCAATCGCTTCCTGAGCAGCTACCCTCATGTAATTCCCCTGGGGACTTTCTGTGAATCTCCCCTCTTCCCTTCCCTGCAGTCCATTTCCTTCACCCAGCCACTGATATAACACACTTCACAGACCAGTTGTTTATGGTATCAAAGAGGAACCTGTGATGGGAGAGATGTGGTGAGAAGGGAGAGAAGTAGGTGAATATTTATGTTCTCTCTACCTAGAACCTCTAATCGATGGATCGATCTCTCTCTCCCTCCCTCCCTCCCTCTCTCCCTCCCTCTCCCCCCCCTCTCTCTCCCTCACTCTCTCTCTTTCTGTTTCTTCCCTCCTTTCCTTCCTTCTTCACTTTCTTTCCCTGATTTTTTTGAGACAGGGTCTTGCTCTGTAGTTTAGGCTATTGAACTCACTTCATAGCCCAGGCTGGCCTCAGACTCCCTGAGATCCACCCTCCTCAGCCTCCCCAGTGCTGTGATTATAAATGTGTACCACCACCTTGGCTAGAGAACACGTTGTAGGGCTGATAATGTGAAGGGCCTCCTTTCCAGCTCTGCTTCCATCTGGGGGCAGGGGCATACTGTAACCCACTTGGCTCCCAGAGCTGCCCACTGATGTGCTGCCTCTTCCCCATGTCTTTGTCTCTTGCAGTGGATGATGAAGATGCCGTAGTCAACAAGATTTCGTAAGTGTCAATACCTCAGCACTTGACATCAGTGGCCTTTAGGAGCTGGGATCTAGGGAGGCCCCCAAATCAAGAGGGACAGTGAGATGTTACAGGTAGAGAGAGTTTTTCACCCCATTTCTGGCTTCTTCCTGCTTTACCTTGCTCTGGGGATGCTCAGAAAAGTTGCCGTTCCTGTCTCCCTGGTTAGGCCAGGAGATCCTGGGAGCCTCACAGCCAGGAACTGCAGCTGGGGCCTGAGTCACTGGAAGTAACCCCAGTTTGGCTTCGCCTCCCAGCAGCCAGTACATGGGGAATGGAGTTAGGGTGTAGGGAAGATGGAAACCCTTAAGGGCAGAAAATGCTTGGTTCTGAAAGGAAGCCCTTACTTCCATACTGTTCTTATTCACTGGTATGTATATACAGAGAAAAATACAGAGATGCCCTCCTTGGCTCCTTCCCTACACTCCCACCTCCTGTGGACCAACTAGATAGAAGTGGCCCAGCTAATATAGCCCCAAGCACAGGACCTGACTAGGAATCTGTGCTTCAGTTTCCCTATGTCCTCCTTTGCACTAGTGCCTTCTTGCAGTGTAACCATATGGGGTGACCCTGCTCTTAGCGAGGCTGAAAATGAAAGCTCAGCAATCCATACCCTACGAGAGAAGAGAAGCCACAGACTTTAGCTTTGCCATCATGCCCGGCACACCCTATTGGCATGTACGTGAGAGCCACATTCCTGGGGATAGCCTGGGCAAGTGACACAGCAGGTCACTAGGTACCCACGAGTGCACAAGGTTGTGCCCATTCCATGTAGGGCTCCCCTAGAGGTAAAGGGCTAAGGTAGGGGTGGCAGTGGGTACAGCCCCAGCTAGACACTAGACAGTTCCTCCTCTAGGTCTCTCAACTGCTACAGTTGATTCTAGAAGCCACAAGTGCCTTGGGGGACAAATGGGACTTCCTGGGCTCAGGGTAGTGAGTACTGAGCTAAGCACTGTCCTCTTCTCTGCCAGGCTTGAGCTGTGCACCTTCACCCTGGCGGTTGCCTTGGGTGCTGTGCTGCTCCTGCCCTTCTCCATCATCAGCAATGAGGTGCTGTTCTCACTGCCACGAAACTACTACATCCAGTGGCTCAATGGTTCTCTCATCCATGGTACGCAGCTTCAGCTATAGCCTGGGGAAGGGAGGGAGCAGGTACAGGCAGCCTTGGGCTCGTCGGTCATGTGTCTGTCCCCGCTCCCCTCTGCCTCCTCTACCATGTGGCCGGTCCCCGCGGGTCAATACCACTTTACTGACCTCTGGTTTTCCTTTTTTTTTTTTTTTTTTCCTGTTTGCCTCTAGGCCTCTGGAACCTCGTTTTTCTCTTCTCCAACCTGTCGCTCATCTTTCTCATGCCCTTTGCATACTTCTTCACCGAGTCTGAGGGCTTTGCTGGCTCCAGAAAGGTGAGTTGGGGATATATCAATCTATCCAGGTAGGAAGCAGGACTCCACTCAGCTGGATCAACAGAAGAGATTTCAATGAAGAAATGATTTGCAAGGCTTTAGACAGAGTTAAGGGAACCAACAAGGAGTCTGAAACTGTAGTGACAGTAGGAAGTCATTACTACCTCAGGTTTTTGGGGCAAAGGGAAGAAATAGTTTCTGAAACCCACTGATAGCTGAAGCTGGGACTGTGAGGCCACTTTTGTCTTAGTGTCATAGTTGCTTCCAAAACCATGGTGCCAAAGGTGGAAGAAAGCCTTGGAAAAACCCCTAACCTGTTTTTCTAATCTCTGTTGCTATTGCTTCCATTGGGCAAGTTGAACCAGAAACCAGAGGATAGAGAGCTTGTGTGGTACAGGCACAGATACAGAATGGATCTGGGGAGGGGTCTCACCAATAAAGAATACCCAGGATATGGGGTGACCCTGGATTGAGGAGTGGGCAGACAGAGACATTGTGCAGAATAAGAGGGAATTACCCACTTCTGTCTAGTCCAGATCTGTCCGTTTCCCAGCCCAGCTGCTCTCTCTGATGTCTCCTTCCTTCCCACACTGCCCTGATGTTGACCCTCTCCTCCATCTCCCCTCCTCTAGGGTGTCCTGGGCCGGGTCTATGAGACCGTGGTGATGTTGATGCTTCTCACTTTGCTGGTGCTGGGAATGGTGTGGGTGGCATCCGCCATTGTGGACAACAAGGCCAGCAGGGAGTCGCTGTATGGTGAGAGGCCCAGCTTCCTTCCTCTCTCCAAGCTGAGGGGGTCTTCAGTTGGCCAATGTCCCCATTTCTTGGGGAACAACTATGTCCCTTTAAAGTAGAGAATGGGGCCGGGGATTTAGCTCAGTGGTTCTGCTGCCTGCCTTGCAAGCACAAGGTTCCAAGTTCAATCCCCAGTACCAAAAATAAATAAATAAAGTAGAGAACAGTTGTGCTTGCTTAGGCAGCACATGTACTAAAGTGGAGAAGAGTTATCATTGTATATATCCAAAAATGTACCAATAAATGTGAAAAAAAAAAAAAAAAAAAGAGAAAAAGAGTTGCCAGGCGAGGTGCCACAGGCCTGTAATCCCAGCACTTAGGCTGAGGCAGGAAGAACGCTGCAAGTTCAAGCCCAGCCTGGGTCACATAGCGAGTTCAAGGGCACCCTGAACTATATAGCAAGACCCTGTCTCAAAAAAATAAAAAGTACACAAGAAAAAGTAGAGAAGAGGACCGGGGATTTAGCTCAGTGGTTTCAGTGCCTGCTGCACAAGCACAAGGACCTGAGTTTGATCCCCGGTACCAAAAAAACCCAAAAAACAAAAGTAGAGAAGAATGGCTCCCCCTTCCTTAGACTGAAGTTTCAAACTGTTGGGCTTCTGGCCTCATCCATCCTGTGGAAATATTCCACTGAAGTTAGACGCAGTGGCACATGGTCATAATCCCAGCTACTTGGGAGGTTGAGGCAGGAGAATTACAAGTTCAAGACCAACCGGGGCAGTTTATTTTTTTATTCTTTATTTTTTTGGTACCAGGGAACGAACTTGCGACCTTGGGCTTTTGAGGCAGGTGAGCTACCATTGAGCTAAATCCCCAGCCCCAACCTGGGCAATTTAATGAAACACTGTCTCAAAAAAAAAAGAGTTGGGAGCTGGGCATGGTGGCACATGCCTGTAATCCCATTACCCTGGGAGGCTGAGGCAGGAGGCGGAGGCTGGGCATGTAGCTTAGGGTGCGTGTGGAGCACTGATATAGCTCAGGGATACACAAGTGATACATGTAGTACTGCTGGGTTTGCTCTCTGGAACCACCAAAAAAAAAAACCTCACTCTTTAACAAGATAGAGGATCTGACTATACTTGTCCTGTGGCTGGGACCAAATAGCAGTTGTACCTATTAGATAGGGTGTAGGTCTTCTGTTCATTATAGTCCCTACTGCTTTTTTTTTTTTTCTGGTACCGGAAATTGAACTCAGGACCTTGGGCTTGCCAGGCAGGTGGAGTGCCACTGAGCTACATCCCCACCCTGCCTAACTCTTACGGGTCTTTTTTTTTAAGACAGGGTCTTGCTATGTAGTTCAGGCTGTCCTTGAATTTACTGTGTAGCCCAGGCTGACCTCAAACTCGCAGTGATCCTCCTGCCTCAGCCTCCCAAGAGCTGGGATTACAGGCATGCACCACCACGCTGGCTCCTGTGATACCATGTCCTTGTCTAGACTCTGCGGCCTGTTGACCTCCAGTGAGTAGGAAGAAGGAGGTGAACTGACATGCTTTACTTTTATCCCCTTAGACTTGTGGGAGTACTACCTTCCCTATCTCTACTCCTGCATCTCCTTCCTCGGTGTCTTGCTGCTCCTGGGTGAGTGTGTAGGTGTGGGAGGGAATGGTCGGGCCTTGGGCCAGAGTACCAGGGTGGAAGGAGCAGGGATGGAGGGGTGAAAGAGGGGTGGGGAGAAGGATCTAACAGGTGACTGGTAACTGGCTCTTGTTCCTACAGTGTGCACTCCACTAGGCCTTGCCCGCATGTTCTCAGTCACGGGGAAGCTGCTCGTCAAGCCCCGGGTAGGTAGTGCTCCTTGCCCTTTCATAATGCAAGGTGAGTTTCCTGCAAAGCTGGAGCCACACACCTTGCAAAGGGCCACAGCCTTTGGTGGGCTCTGTATCCTTTAGCCCTGTCATTTGGAGCTGATCAGCAGACATGCGAATAGCACAAGGCAGCTGGGGAGAATTAGACAGCTGCTGGTCACAGGCAGGGTGGGGAATGAGAGCTGTGGATGCACAGGGTTCTGTAGGACCCTTAGGGTCACGGAGCCTTTGACAGCCCCTCCTTTCCCCTCCCCCAGCTGCTAGAAGACCTGGAAGAACAGCTGTACTGCTCAGCCTTTGAGGAGGCTGCTCTGGCCCGGAGGATCTGTAGTGAGTTGCAGTTCTCCCCAGCTGGGGTGGTGGGTTGGCCTGGGCAGGGCCTGAAGGACCAGGATTCAGCACTGTCTTCTCTGCGCTCAGATCCCACCTCCTGCTGGCTGCCTTTGGATATGGAGCTGCTGCACAGACAAGTCCTGGCCCTGCAGACACAGAGGGTCCTGCTGGGTATGTGGGTTGATAGAGTTTGTGATACCTGGGTTTCCCGGGGGAGAGTAGCCCTTGTTCCAGGTTCTTGCTCACAGCCTCCCATCTCTGCACAGAGAAGCGGCAGAAGGCTTCAGCCTGGCAGCGGAACCTGGGCTACCCTTTGGCCATGCTGTGCTTGCTGGTGCTGACCGTGAGTGCACGAGGGAGAGTCGGGGTGGGGAGTACTTTAGGCTTCCTCAGGAAGGACAGAGATGCGGGGAGCTGGCTATCAGTAATAGTAGTTACTTCTCACCGAGTGCCTGCTGTCTGTCCTGCCCTGTGCTAAGCACATCAATCCCCATTCTGTGAATGAAGACACAGAATTAACTTGTATAAGTCAGACAGAGCCATTGAATGGTTAGGCAGGTCTTCCCTGAAATGAGAATAAGGTTTGAAATCCAGTCCTCTCCCCCTCCCCCCCATCTGCTACATACTAAACTTAAGAACAGGCCTTACGGTTAGAAGAGTTCCGTTTTTCTAGATATTTTTTTTCCCTCTTTTTTTTTTTTTTGTGGTCCTGGAGATCAAACCCAGTTTTGGCCTTGTGCATGCTAGGCAAAATGCTCTACCTCTGAGCTACATCCCCAGTCCCATAGGTAGCTTTTTCTATGTAGCCTTTTTGTAATCCTTCAAAGCATTGCATCTCATATTACCCTTGTAGCCAAGTGTGCTAGTGCCTGCCTGTGATTCCAGCACTCCAGAGGCTAAGGCAAGAGGATCATGGGTTTGAGGCCAGCTTGGGCTATATCGTGTCACCCTATCTCCCTATCTATTTTTTATTATTTTTTAATACATTTTATTTTATCCCCCCCATGCTATCTCCCTATCTAAAAAAAACAAAATCAAACCCTCAAAAGTGCTCTTTTGATAACAGTCTTGAGACAGTCCCTCACTCCTAGGCAGAGCTAGGCTTGGAAATGGGAAATGCTGGACCATAGTGTCCATGCTTTTTTTTTTTTTTTTTTTGGTACCGGGGATTGAACTCTGGACCTTGCACTTGCGAGGCAGGCGCCAGAACCACTGAGCTAAATCCCAAGCCCCAGAGTGTCCATTCTTAACACAGCACCCTGGGTATAGCTGTGGGCTGGGGCAAGAATGGGAATCTGTGACCTTGCCTCACACAGGGCCTGTCTGTGCTCATTGTTGCCATCCACATCCTGGAGCTGCTCATTGATGAGGCTGCCATGCCACGAGGCATGCAGGTATAGCTGCCCTCCCACTTAGGTCTTTTGGGGAGGCCCTAAGAAAGCCTCTGGAGAGGGGCAGAAATGAGGACCAAGAAAGGCTGGGTGATGGGTGGTCCTGATGGTGAGGAGTGTGCCTCGCCTCAGGGATACTATTCTCCCTTCAGGATCCCTCCCTGGGCCAGGTCTCCTTCTCCAAGCTGGGCTCCTTTGGGGCCGTCATCCAGGTTGTACTCATCTTGTATCCTTCTGGAAACTCCCCATTGCCTATGCTTGCCAAACCTGTCTCCTGGGACTCTAGACAGAGTTCCTCTGGGGCTTTTTCTCTGAGGTCTATAGAGAAACATGGGAAAAAGTGCAAGCCTTCCCCAACCTTGGGTTCAGAAAGAAGGAAAAGACTTTAAAAGGAAGTCTGGGGGAAAGATCCATTCATTTTGAGATGAGGCATTCATTCATCCTTGGGACCTGGCGAGTTCTTCCCTAACTCAGTTTCAGTTACCTGATGGTGTCCTCGGTTGTGGGCTTCTACAGCTCTCCACTCTTCAGGGGCCTGCTGCCCAGATGGCATGACACAGCCATGACTCAGGTAGCCGGAGGGGAGGAGAGGGAGCCCCTGGTGGCTGGGTGAGTACTGGGTATGGGCAGCTCTGCTACCCTCCCCTCTCCTTTCCCTGTGCCTACCCAGATAATTGGAAACTGTGTCTGTCTCCTGGTCCTAAGCTCAGCACTTCCTGTCTTCTCTCGAACTCTGGGTAAGTAGCAAAAGCAGGCAAGGGATTTGGCTCTTTCTCAGTACCTACTGCTGCTCAGCAGGCACTGGGTGAGTGTGTGTGTGTGAGTGTGTGAGTGTGTGTACTTCCCCTAATCCCCACAGCAGACCTAAGAGATACTACCCTGTTTTACAGATGGGGAACTAAGCCTCTGAAGTGCCTATGCTAAGCTTCGGAGTACTGTTGCTTCTAAGCTCATCCACTTGCTACATCTCACTAACCCTCACTTCCACTCTCCCCCCAGGTCTTTCTTGGTGGATCATCTAATAAACGTTTTCATTTGCATGCATGAAGCCTTGGGGTTCAATCCCCAGTGCCCTCCAAAAAAAAATCTCATTTGAGAGATAAGGAACAGAAAAGCTGATGGATTGACCCAGAATTTGTTTGTTGGATGGAACTGGGGATTGAACCCTTGGCCTTAACACTGACCTCTACATCCCCAGCCCATGTTTTGTGGTTTTTTTTTTGGTACTGGGGCTCGAACTCTGGACCTTCCGTTTGTGAGGAGCTAAATCCCTGGCCCTCCAGCCCATGTTTTAATTTCTCTTTTGAGACAGGGTCTTACTAAATTTCTCAGGAAGCAGTGAGATTGCAGGTGTGCACCACTATACCCAGCTGACCCTGAGTTATACAACTAGTTGAGGCAAGGCCACATCAGGCTAGAACACTTGTTTCCTGAGCCCCAGGCCAGTGCTTTCTCCGTGCACTGGAATATCACATAATACCCTCAGTCTTTCTGCTGCCTAGAGCTTTGGTCTAGAATTACTTGACAAAAGTCCAAAAAGGATAACTGGTTCAGCCCCGCATAGTTTGGGAGCTACAGAGGTAATAGTCTCCCACACACCACATCACCCTTTGTGTAGTATAATTTTATATTTCAGTCAGCTCTGTTTGATTCTTAAATTTACACAGACTGAGTATCCCTTACCTGAAATGCTTGGGATCAGAAGTGTTTCAGATGCTGGATAATTTGGAATTGAGGGTATTTGCATTGACTTTACTGATTGAGCATTCCTAATCCAAAAATCTGAATCCAGGCTGGGGATTTAGCTTAGTAGTTCCACCGCCTGCCTCACAAATGCAACGTCCCAAGTTTGATACCCGGCACCAAAAATCTGAATCCAAAATGCCCCAACCCAGGTCTTGTGGCACTTGCCTTTTGTTGCAGCTTTTAGGGAGACTGGGATGGGAGGGTCATTTCAGCTCATGTGCAAAACCCAGCTGGGTAACATAGGGAGACCCCAAAATGAAAATAAAGCAAAATGCTCAGCCTGGCCCAGCACTCTGGGAGACTGAGGCAGGAGGATTGCAAGTTGGAACCAGCCTGGGCAATTTAATGAGATCTTATCTCAAAATAAATAAAAAGGGCTGGTTCAATCCCTAGCACCACCAAAATAAGCAAAGGGCTGAGGATTAGCTTAGTGTGAAGCTTAGTACTAGGTTCATTCCCTAGTACTGTGAAAAAAAAAAGCTCTACCGGTATTAGGGATGCTCAGCCTGCACTCTTACCATGTCACTTGTATTTGTGCTTTGGGAATTTAGTGGGAAAATAAGTTTGTGGGTCCATCAGTTCTGTTAGCTTGGATGCAGGTAGCAATATTTGGATGGGAGATCAGATCTTGGATTCATAATATTATTGTTATTAAGAGCTTAGTAAGTATTAGACCAGTGCCTTGTATCTGTTGGGCTTTATGTGTGTTGTCTTATCTTAATTAATTCTTTTTTTTTTTTTTTGAGACAGGGTCTCACTATGTAGTTCAGGCTGGCCTTGAACTCACTATGTAGCCCTGGGTAGCCTCAAACTTGCAGTGATCCTCCTGCCTCAGCCTCCCAAGTGCTGGGATTACAGGTGTGTGCCACCATGCCCAGCTGTTGCCTTATTTAATTCTTGCAGTCCCATTCTTTATTTTGTAATTGAGGAGCCACAGAGAGATAAAGAATTTTCCCTGCATTACATGGGTAGTCATGTGGAGTTGGGATATTAACCAGAGCAGTCCCACATAGTCTGAGCTCTTAGCCCCTGTACTGCTTAGAACACTTGGTAGGGCCAGGGATTTAGTTCAGTGGTGCCACCACCTGCCTCACAAGCTCAAGGTCCTTGAGTTCAATCCCCAGTACCCCCCCCCCCCAAAATAAGGATACTTGGTGACTAGTTTGCAGATTCCAGGTCCAGGAGCAAGTAGCATGCTTGGTAATTCCTAGGGCCACTTGGAGCCAGAGGGGACCTATTAGAGGAAAAGATGCCAGACTCTGGAAGGGAAATTGGAGTAAGCTGACTTGCTGACACTTTGTTAAATAGTTGGGAATGTGGCGTTAGGATAGAGCTTGGAGCAGATGTGGTGCTGTAGGCCTTAATCCCAGCACTTGGGAGGCTGAAGCAGGAGGATCCATGTGCTACATAGCAAGACCCTGTCTCAAAAAACAAGAAAAGAGGAAAAAAAACAGTTTGGGAGGTGGTAGCAAGGCATGCACAGGGAAGCCAACCTACCAGTTGTAGTGCTGAGCTGTGTCCACCAGGAGGCAGCAGAAAGTTGGGCTCCTACCAGAAGAGGGTTAGGGAGCCTCCTTCTCATCCTGGCTGTTGTACTTCAGGGCTTACTCGCTTTGACCTGCTGGGTGACTTTGGCCGCTTCAACTGGCTGGGCAATTTCTACATCGTGTTCCTGTACAATGCAGCCTTTGCTGGCCTCACTACGCTCTGTCTGGTGAAGACCTTCACTGCAGCTGTTCGGGCAGAGCTGATCCAGGCCTTTGGTGAGGAGTGGGAGGTGGCAGGCTGGTAGGGTGGTCTAAAATACAGCACTTGGACCTGACATCCTACCAGGAGAGAGGGTGTGCTTCCTACTTGGTGTTTAACATATTTCTTTTTTTTTTTTAAATCAAGTCAGTCTTTTTATTGTTAGAAAAACATCCATCCAAGAGATCTTATCCTATAGTCAGTGCACAAGTGAAAAGGTGGAAAACAGAAAATTCTCCCAAGCTTTCTCACTGCAACCTCTCGGGCCCCTTCCTTTGTCACTCATAATCTCTGATAGAGGGATAGAAATGCAGTATTTAACTGTTTCAACTTTACAGTGCTATTAGGAAATCAATAGTATTCTAACTGCCTCAAGTAAAAAACAACTTGTTTAGGGCAAAATAATAACTTTGGAAAAGACAGTCAGCTTTTGCTGGGGTCCAGGTCAGTGGTGTGAGCAGTGAGCTCGGTTTACTGGGCACCAGGGAGCCCTGCCCATCAGTCACACAGATCATGCAGCCTTAGCTTCAGCTCATTAGAAAGCAGGCGGTTTCGCTATAGAAGTCATCTCATTGAGGGCGTGGTCCAGCTCCTCGCCAATGGCCTTTGTTTAACATATTTCATTGAGGACCACCCAATTCTGTGCCCTGCCTGTCTTGTCCCTGGGGAACTGGACCTGTGTCCCACTTTTGACTGCCCACCTCCCCTTCTTCTGCAGGGCTGGACAGGCTGCCGCTGCCTGTTGCTGGTTTCCCTCGGTCATCTAGGAAGACTCGGCACCAGTGACCTCCATCAGGGGGTGAAAGGAGAAAACTGGATGCTTCCATCTGCTGCCTAGGCCTGGAGGGGAGCCCAAGGGTGGTTGGACCTCAGGACCTGGAATCTGAGAGGATGGGTGGCAGAGGGGAACTGAGCCATCTTCACTGTTGCATAATCTGAGCCAGAGTTTGGGACCAGGACTCTTTCTTTTCCAGACTGACTGTGGCCTCAGCATAGGGTAGGGCTGGGTGACCTGGGTCTGGCTCTTGGTCCTAAATCCATTTACACATCAATCTGCCTCACCTCTGTTCTGGGCTATGCCCGTAGCCATGTTTACATGATTTGATGTGCAATAGGGTAGGGTGAGGGTGGGAGGGACTGGGCGAGGGTAGGCTTAGGGAGGCAGGTGGTTTCCCATGCTTCTGCCCAACAGAGCCTAAGCACTGGGCTGTTCTGGAGGGGCTTTGGACCGTTGGAGAAACTGAGAACATAAGGCGGAAGAGACTGCACCCATCAGCAATAAAGTTGATCCCAGGGTTTTCTTGTTTTGTTTTGCTTAGTTTCTTTGTCTCTGTGTCCATTTGAACAACCTTGTTTCCACCTGTCCTGAGTCGACCAAGTGAGACAAATAGAGGATCTGCCACCATTCTTCCTTCTGCTCTCTACACTGTCCTGTGGGGACACAGATCTGATGTTGGGCCATACAGTTGAGCAGTGGGAAGCCTTATTAAAACTAGTTGTTCCTGAGTCTTTCTTACACTCAGGGCCTTGTTTCTGTACCTTAAGAATTGGGGATATAGCTGGGAGTGGTGGTGCATGCCTATAATCCCAGCACTCTGGGAGTTTAAGGCGGGAGGTTCACTAATTCAAGCCCAGCCTGGTAATTTAGTGAGACCCTCCTCAAAATAAAAAGGGCTGGGATGTAGCTCAGTGCAGAGGCCCTGAGTTCATCTCCCTACTGCAAACTTTAAAGGGGATGGGTAGTGGTGCCTGGCAAGGCTTAATCCTTCCTCAGAAAAAAGCCTAAATTCAAAAACCAGGAGTGGTGGTGTATGCCTGTTATCTCAGCACTCAGGAAGCTGAGGCAGGAAGATCACACCGAGTTCAAGGCCAGCCTGGACTACATAGTAAGACTTGTCTCAAATATAGCCAGGCTTGGTGGTGCATGCCTGTAATTCCAGCTCTTGGGAGGCTGAGGCAGGAAGATTGCCATGCATTCAAGGCCAGCCAGGGCTGCATAGCAAGACCCTGCTCCCCCACCCCCTCAAAAAAGAAAAGAGCCTAATTTTTTGTCAGCAGCTGTCAGTTCCTTGAAGTCCCCTCACTATGTTGGGGATAAGGACATTTCTTCTGCCTAGGGTTATATAATCTGCATTGCCTAATTTCTAGGACAACCACTTGTGTAGTTACTGTAAACATTTTCTTGTCTACCCCTTCAGAGCTGGGGATTGAATACAGGGGTTCACACATGCTAGGCAGGTGCTCACCCCTGAGCTATAGCCTCGGTTCCCATGACCATTTTTTGTAAAGGGGAGCCAAATGTCTTGAGAAAGGATTGCTTTTTCCTAATGTACGCAGAGTCCCTGTGGAGCTGGGTGAGAGGAGGGTGTAAGCCCCACAAACACTGGCTGAGCACCGTACTGTGGGCTGAGCCCTTGGCCTTGAGATACATGATAAACAAGCTGTGCTAGGAGCTGCTTTGTCTAGCAGGGTGCCACATTGACACTGTCCTGCCATGAAGTTAGTTGCTGCTTTGCAAGGGCACCCAGGTGGGCAGTGCTGAGACACCAGGGAAGTCTTCTTAGAGGACGCAGTTTACAAGTAATAGAAATTGGTAGATGCATCCCTTTGAGTAAGGACCTCCATGAGACCTGACCTGGAGGCCTCACTGGGAACTGTTGGCTTGTGCTGCTGGGTGGACAAGCCACTTGCCCCACTGCTCTGCAGGTGAATAGCATTCCTAGGAGGCCAGAGAGGTGCCTAGATGGAAGGTGAAGGGAAGTAATCATTGGCCTTTCACAAACTAGGACGTTTCAGTGCCCACTGCCCTTCAGCAGCTTCCAAATGACAGGTCATATATTCAGAGAGAGGTGGGGTTGGATGTCTGGTGAGGGTTGAGAAGGCACAAAAGTTGAGAGTACTAAACCAGACTCACTACCAAGTTCTGTTCCTGGTTCTGGGGAAGTCCCCAGTGGAGGACTATAAAGTTACAAAAGAAAATGGTCCCCTGGGATCCATGCCTTCCAGTCCTGGATACTGTTAAGTGCGAACCGAGATAAGTTTGGGCAGGATCACAGGGGAAAGAAGCTCTGCACGCCCAAAGGATTCGTCTGGCCTTGGACAGAAATTGGAACCCATACTTCCTGGATGACAGCAGAGGGCATGGCCTGGCAGGGTAGGCTTTGGAAGAGCAAAGACTCAATTCAAGTGTCAGAGCAGGATGATTCGGTTCCAAATTTAGGCTTGGGGGTAGAAGGATGCTTATCCAGGCAGCCAAGGACTGTAAAGCTACAAGGATTTCCTAGGCAGGTGCCTGCCCGGTTTCCAGGATAGAACACACTTCAGTGGAGAAATGGAACAGTGGTGACCGGCTGGATCCCCCGCCTGGGTGGGAGGGGGAAGGACGGTCCTGGGAAAGGGCGGAGGCGTGGCCAGGGGCACTTAAGGCGGAGTCCGGGGATTCTGGCAGCACCGGAGACCCGCAGCAGAGACGTCTGGGCTGGCACTCACCCACGACCCCCTTTCGCTGCTATGGTAGCCCATCAGTAGCAGGTTCTAGGCCCCCGGGACACGTGGACAGAGGTGGCGGCAGCCAGGTTCGCAGAGCCACGGGAGCTCTAGGGCACTTGGGGGCGGCTCTGCCTGCTGCTGCTCTCTGGCGACCGTGGAGATGTCCAACTGACAGGAGAGCTAGTGAAGACAAGAACGCTCCCTTTTAGCCCAAGCCCTCTGCACCCATGGCGCTGCTGGCCAGTCTCTTGCCCCTGTGCTGCTTGGCACTTCTGACACTGCCTGCCCAGAGCTGCGGACCCGGCAGGGGACCTGTTGGTCGGCGCCGCTATGGGCGCAAGCAGCCTGTGCCACTGCTTTACAAGCAATTTGTGCCCAGCGTGCCTGAGCGGACCCTGGGCGCCAGTGGGCCAGCCGAGGGGAAGGTGGCGAGGGGCTCTGAGCGCTTCCGGGACCTCGTACCCAACTACAACCCCGATATCATCTTCAAGGATGAGGAGAACAGTGGTGCCGACCGCCTCATGACAGAGGTAAGGAGGGTCTCCTCCCACCTGTGCCAGGGCACTACCAACTCCCACTCTCCTGTGGCAGCCTGGGAGGGTGAGGCAGGCTTCATCTACAGAGACTTCAGTCTTAAAGACCCCTTTGTCACTGGCCTCCAAAAATGAGCCTGCTGGCTGGACCGAGGTTTAGGAGGTATCCCAGTGGGAGAGGCTGGGTGGGGAGTGGGGCAGGGACTGAGTAGTGAGAGTGAAGCTGGGAGAGGCAGTGAGGGCAGGGAAAGGAGGGTGGGGGATGGCGGCAGGCGAGACGGGAAGTGGCTGAGGCGTGGACCGGGGGTCAGCCACTGAGCCAGGCAGGAAGGGCTGGGGTGAGCTGGGGGCCAGGAGCTGGCGGCTGGGCAGCAGTCAAAAGGCTCTACCCTTAGCCTGGCTCCTGACTGCATTGTGGAAAAGCTCTGAGGGCCAAAGTGAGGAGACTGAAGGGGACTTGGAAAGGGGCAGCTAGTGGTCAGGTCACCAAGGCATCCACCCGAGGGGCTGGGCAGGAATTGTTTTGGGCAGGTGCCTGGGACGGGGCTCTTCGAGGTGCAAACGACATTGGGGGATCAAAAGGCCATCCTCAGTGGGAATAGATGAGCCCACCTGAAAATAAAAGGGCTACTGGATCCTCCAAGCTCAGTTTAGCTCGAGGGTTTTCCTTTGAACTAAAGAATTCAATTCAACCAACCATCACTAGCATCTGCTGCAGACTGGCACCGAACCCACCTGGGTGAGGTAGCCCGTGCCTCCGAAGAGAAGCAGCACCTCTGGCCAGGGATCTGGAGTGTCAGAGCTGCAAGGAAACCCGGAAGCCACTTTCCTCCACCTCACCTCGTCCTTCGTTTCACATCTGAGAGCTGGGCCCCAGGAGGAAAAGCAATTTAATCAAAGTCTCACAACTAATTAGTGGCATTTCAGGGACTGGAATTCACAACTCCCGGATTCTAAATCCTACACACTTTCCATTACACCACCTAATTGTGTATGGAGAGGAGAGGGAGCGGGGAGGCCGGATATACTCTGATTAATTGCCATAGTTTTCCAGGTTACTTTGTTAGGAAAACCTGTCCAGAGGAGAAAGAATTCCTTCTTGCTTCTGCACTGAAACCTCCCTCCTACCCTGTGATCGGAAGGGGACATTCTTTTTCCCCCTCCTTGGTCACGTGGCCCTTTTCTCAGGCTGCCACCTGCAGCAGAGGGGACAGAACAAGGGACGGGCTCAGGGGGACCTCTGACAGGCCTGGGAACCCCCTCAGTCCTGCTTATCTCCCACACCCTGGCTGCAAAAGGCCTCCATTGAGTCGGCTGTGCACTGGGCTGCTGCCCCCGCAGTTCAGGGCCTCCTGAGGGGACAAGACGACAAGAAGTTGGAAGGAGCCACCACTTTTCCTGCCCCCCCCCCGCAGAGGTGGGGGCGACCAGGGAAGGGCAGGGGGGAATGTGTCCCCCTGGCAGTTCAGAAAACCAAGTCCGAGGTGAGAGGTGGGAGGGAGAAGAAAAGGAGGCTGTCCTCGGCTCCTCCCGCGGCGTCCGTGCTGTGCTGCGCGCCAAGGTCTCGTCTCAGACTGGGGCCGCCGAGATAACTGTGGCCTCACTCCCCCAGTACTGGCTCCCAGCCGCCGCTTCTTTTCCTCTTCTCCATTCCCACCCTGCAGGGGGCCCCCCGGATCCACGCAAGGGCAGCGCCCGCCGGTGTTCTCAGGTGCAACTCCCACGTCTCGGGCTGCTTCTGGAACCGAGATGGAGAAATGGAGGCTCTCGCGGCTGGCAGAGCCTTAGTGGCACTGCGAGGACTGGCTGCGCTGGGGGAGGGGCTGGCGGGCTGGAGCAGGGGTGGGGGGTGCGGCTCTCTGCCCTTTCCTCTCCGAGCCGGGGCGGCTGAAAAGCGCCTTTGTGGCTGGAGCTGCTGAGTCCGCTTCTCCCGGCGCGTTCCCGGCCTCGGCCCGGGATTCTCGCTCAGTTAAGTCATCCCGGAGAATGGCCATTGTGCTTCGCGCAACCCCCGCCAGCCACCCAACCCTTTTTCCAACAGCCTGGATCCCGCAAGGCTTCCCTTAGGCACCTCTATGGGGGGCACCCAGGCCACAAAGGGGTTAATGCTAGGGGCCGAAAGGAGGAGGAGGAGGAAGGAAGGAAGGAAGGGAGGAAGGAAGGAAGCGATGCGATGCCCAGTGCCAGGGAAGGCGACGAAACAAAAGATGAATCAGGCGGAGGGAGGGCAGCCAGGGCCTGGGGCGGGGGCCAGGCTCAAACAAGGGCTACTCTCGGGGAGCCAGGCCCTCCCTAACCAAGCCACCAACCGCCCTCCCAATTCTGGCCTTCTCTCAGGTTGGGCCGAGGTCCCAGAACGAGTAGCGGTGAGACCTGGCATCGAAAGTGGGGAGAGAGAGCTACGTAGGGCATCCCCTCTTAACCACAGAAATGACCCCACAATTTCCAACGATGCCCTGGAAAGTGAGTGCAGATTGGCATCTACACCTCTTCAGAGTCTCACTTCCTCAGGTCACGCAGAAGGTGGGAAGAGTGGAGAACAAGGAAGAGGGAGGCTCTGACTGAGGTCCCTTTTACCCCTATGGTGATGGCCGTGATAAAGGAGAAACCAACTCTTTTCATTCCTCGCCAGCGTTGTAAGGAGCGGGTGAACGCTCTGGCCATTGCAGTGATGAACATGTGGCCCGGAGTGCGCCTCCGGGTGACCGAAGGCTGGGATGAGGACGGCCACCACGCTCAGGACTCGCTGCACTACGAAGGTCGAGCCTTGGACATCACCACATCTGACCGCGACCGCAATAAGTACGGGCTGCTGGCGCGCCTGGCAGTGGAAGCCGGCTTCGACTGGGTCTACTACGAGTCCCGCAACCATATCCACGTGTCGGTCAAAGCTGGTACGGGAGGGGACCGGGCGTGAGATCCGCCCCAAGGGGGCTCCCTCCGGGAAAGACCTTAAACCACCCTTCATTCTTGCCCAGGTTGGGGCCAGACCGGCGGGGAATTGCACTGTCCAGGATTGGCGAGATCTGCCTTGGGTCGCTTGACCCGTATCCTTGAGAATCTGTACCAGCGTCCTGGAGCCGCTGCTCTCCATTCAGTCCTCTCTCTCTCTTGTTCCCTGCAGATAATTCACTGGCGGTCCGGGCGGGAGGCTGCTTTCCGGGAAACGCCACCGTGCGCCTGCAGAGCGGCGAGCGGAAGGGGCTGCGGGAACTGCACCGCGGGGACTGGGTCCTGGCGGCAGACGCGGCGGGTCGCGTGGTGCCCACACCGGTGCTGCTCTTCCTGGACCGGGACCTGCAACGTCGGGCCTCATTCGTAGCTGTGGAGACCGAGAGGCCTCCGCGCAAACTGTTGCTCACGCCCTGGCACCTGGTGTTCGCCGCTCGAGGGCCGGCGCCGGCGCCTGGCGACTTTGCACCGGTGTTCGCGCGCCGGTTACGCGAGGGGGACTCGGTGCTGGCGCCCGGTGGGGACGCACTTCGCCCTGCGCGCGTGGCCCGCGTGGCTCGGGAGGAAGCCGTGGGTGTGTTCGCGCCACTCACCGCGCACGGGACCCTGCTGGTCAATGACGTTCTGGCCTCGTGCTATGCGGTTCTGGAGAGTCACCAGTGGGCGCACCGCGCTTTTGCCCCCTTGCGCCTGCTGCATGCGCTGGGGGCGCTGCTGCCCGGGGGCGCGGTCCAGCCGACTGGCATGCACTGGTACTCTCGCCTCCTCTACCGCCTGGCGGAGGAGCTGCTGGGCTGAGCCCCCCAGGCATGGCGACCTGGAGGCGCTCGACAAGATCTGCGGTTGTGGGCAGCAGGCGACACTGACTGGGAGGGTGGGAGGGCAAGGGGAGGAAAGGGGGCTCCTCGGAAACGGCCTGGTTTAGGGACAACTTTCAACCGAGAGGAGGCGATTCCTGCTCCTTGGTAGTTGGAGTTGATGATGGGCACACCTTAACGAGGACTGTTTAGCCTCTTTTTCCCTTGAGCTTCAGCCCTACTTGATTATTTTATTTTCTATTTATAAATTGTAATATAATGAGCTGTTGCTCAGCAGTCAAGGCGAGGGGCTGGCCTCGGCGTTAACACTGTGACACAGCCAGCCAATCTGAAGTCTCATGTTTTCCTGAGGTGGGCTAATAAAGGGAAGGTTTCCAGGAGCTTATTGGAAAACACTTCCATTCAGAGGGTAATTCACCTCCGAGAGGGGGATCAATCCAAGTCAACACTCTACTTCCGGCTCCTACTCCTTTCTCAGCAGGGTCTTTGGAACCCTTTCTTCCCCTCCGAGGGGCATCCCAATCCATCACAAGAGACCAAAAGTGTTTTGCTCCAGTTTAGGCTGCTGGTCCCATCTCCTTCCTGCCTTCAGAAGACCACTGTTCTTCCCCCAGGCTGCACACTGACCCTGGAAGGGCAGGGTTGTCCAGAGCAGAAAGGCACTGGCACTTCCTTTCTCTGTCAACTGGGACTGTAGCAGGGACTCGGGCTCCATAGATAATAATACACAAAGCACCTTGGTCCTCTATTGTTAGCAGCCTGGCCCTTCCTTCAAGGCCATGAATCAGCCTGGCCCTCATCCTACCTTGGTCTGGGGGTCTGATTTTTTTTTTTTTTTCTGGGATGTCTGGGCCAACTAATGACTCCTGGGAATCTATGGCTAATAACTTACAGTGCACACACACTCATGGTCTAAAAACAGAATCTGGACAGAGGGCCGAAACCTTTCCTTATTGAAGGGCTGTAGGGAACAGGTTCAGCCTGGCTGTACATTGGGAAAACAGGCTCCCAGGCAAAAGAACGTAAGTATTACAACCTGACCTCCATTCCTAATCACCAGCCCTGGTTGTTTCTACTATCTTCCTCTATTGCCTTTCCTCTCTCTTTTCCATTATTGCTGGTTCTGCTCCCCTCATCTGAGTGTTTGGGAAGATTTGGGTTCCAACACAACAGACACTTGGAACCCAGGCAGGCAGGTGCCCTTGAGTTAGGAACAGAAGCTTGAGGCAATTGGATTACTCTGGAAGGGGAATGTCTGGGGTCTGAGAGACAGTCTGGGGCTGGTTTATAACTCCTGGGGCCAGATTCTACCAGCTCTGCTGCTAAATAGATTGGCCACAACCTGAGCAACTGAGCCCACAGGGTCCCTACTATATACCACCCCCTTGTGGTCATCAGAAGAATTCTAGGTTTATGCTTGCAAATGGATGTAGTGGGCCTGGGCAGAGGAGCCTTCGAGGAGGGAGAGGTGGTGGGTGGGACTTGTTAAACTGTCAGTGGTGAGCCACAGGTGTCAGCAGCTGGCAAAGAGCCCCCTTGCTCCTCTTTGGGAAAGCTGTTCCAAACCCTGACATGTTTACTTCTCTCTTGCCTAGGTTAGCTCTGTGGCTCCTTGAAGCTGGAGGTGTAGTATGATAGTATATGTGTAATAGCCTAGACTTCCTTACACATCGAAGTTGCCCCCATCCAAGCCTCTCATGACTGTGACATTGAGTTTGTTTTTTAAAATTTGTATTGTGTTTTTTTGTTTGTTTGTTTTGGTACCGGGGATCGAACTCTGGTCCTTGCGCTTGCGCAGCCGGCGGCAAAACCACTGAGCTAAATCCCTGCCCCCCCCCCCTTTTTGAGACAAAGTCTCACTATAAAGTTCAGGCTGGCCTTGAACCTGCAGCCTCAGTTTCCCAAGTGCTGGGATTACAGGCACATCTGGCTCTGACCTTTGAGTTTAGCAGTAAAGGAAGTGAAAGCAAATAGAATTCCAGAGAGTGCTTGATAAAAATAGAATTTGGAAGTGGTCTAAGTCTACCTTCAGTGCTCTTCCACTCCCCAATGCCCTGAATCTACACCTGTGCCCGTTGCCACACTCTTTTCCTGGTCTCAGAAATGCCCCAAACTGTGGACCTGTCTTGCTTTCTTTCTAAACCTTCCCTTGTGTCTGTCAAATCTTGATGACCTTTATCCTATCACCCAGACAATGACTGATCTGATAAACTAAATTAGTCTTTCTGTGTTGATAGGCTCCTTGTTTTTAGTACTCTTCCCAGGTAATGCTTATGTTCTAAAAGCCAGCTGAAAATAAGGCCTTCACCATAAAACCATAACAGTGATGATTTCCAGCATCTTTTTTTTTGGTACCGGGGATCAAACTCTGGACCTTGCACTTGCACGGCAGGCACCAGAACCACTGAGCTAAATCCCCAGCCCCATCCAGCATCTTAATAAGTTATGTAAGGAGATATTTGGGGATGTCTTAGTTACTTTTCTCCTTGCTGAGGCAAAATGCCCAACACCCAAAGTTAAAAGAGGAAAGGTTTATTTTGGCTTACAGTTTATAAAAGTTTCAGTCCATAGTTGGCTGGTTCCAAGGCAGGATGCCATGGCAGAGGAGCATCAAGGGGGAAAAACAGCCCATGGCAAAGCAGGGTACAAAGAAGGCAGCAAACAGCAAGCAATGACAGCAGTAGAAGCAGCAGTAGACCTGTTTTCTTTCTCTCCCTTTAAATTCACCCAGGCTACCCGGCCTTTTGGGTGGTGCCACCCACACTTGCAGTGGGCCTTCCCATTATCCACACCCAGAACTATGCCAAATCAATCAGTGGGCTAATTTAGTAATCACACACCCTTAATCCTAGCATCAAACACTGGATCCCAGCATCACGTGCCCTAAATACAGCCACCTCTGAAAACCCCCACTTGTGATGGCATGAGACTTTGGGGGAATATCTAGATACAAGCCATAACAGCAGACAAGGAAAATTTATTGATAGACATTAAATTACAGCCTGTAGGTTTCTTCCCCACCCTAAGGCTTACCTCTCACTTCTCACTTCCATCCCTTATTATCCTTGTTCCCTTGAGGACCCTCCCAGGTCTTTGGAAAGAAACTATGAAAAGCCACACATTGTGGCACATGCCTGTAAACCCAGCCACTTGGGAGGCAGAGGCAGGAGGATCACAAATTCAAGGCCAGCCTGGACAACTAGGTTGGGTGTTGTCTCCAAATGAAATTTTTAAAAAAAGGGTAGGGATACTCAGGAGAGTGCTTGTTTAGCATGCTTGAGGCCCTGAGTTCAAACCCCAGTAACACACACACACACACACACACACACACACACAGAGGAAATCCATTCAAGCAGGAAAATGTACCATCTTTGTGAAGCAAGTAGGATACTCACTTGGCCATGTAACACCTTTTTTGATCAATAAAGTAAGGAAAAAGCATGGTTTTGGAGTCAGATAGGCCTGGGCATAATGCTATCTCCCTGACAGGATTGCTGATAAAGATAGTGCTTGGAGATGGCAGAGTGGTGAACAGCAGGGAAATAGCTGTTCGAGATTTGGTGTCCAGATGCTGGAATATAGCAACATGAGGAAGAGAAGAAGGAAGGAAGTGTCCCCAGGACATAGCAAGGATCTGAAGTGAGAATTGAAGCCCAAGGGGAGAGTGAGGAGAGAGACTTCAATGAAGATGAAGGAGGTGGCAAGCACTCCTGAGCCTTCACTCACTGTGTAGGAAGGGCAGCTCGAACCTGCAGATGCACAGTGACTACTGGCAACCCCAGAAAAATGGATCAGTGGAACGGAGCACTGGACACAGCAGACTGCAGTGGCTGGTGGATTATTTTTGTTCAGACATCCCCTAGGAAAGGGTGATTGACCAGTAGTCATTTTGGAGAGGGCCCAAACTGAGCTCTGAGCTCGGAGCAGCTATGGACTGTTTCCAACCGAGTGAGGAGGAACCAAGTTCAAGTCAGCAGGAGGTCAAGGAGCCAAAGTCAAGGAGCCAAGGTCAAGCCAGTGGGAGGCACACAGGGTGTTTCAGGCAGAAGAAAATGGGTTCCAGCCTCACAGCCAAAAAACAGCCTGAGCTTCAGAGCTAAGGGTGCAGGGTGCTAGGATCACCCACTACCACACCATAAATCTACAGCTGGCTGGCTGGGATTAATAAACATGGATCTGGACTCTGTCTCCCCACCTTGTCCAAAAGTGACAGCAGAGACAAAGTTTGCATAATCTTCCTTTGTTGTCCAGCCTTGCTTCTTATCTCTGCTTCTTCTTTTATTTCTCTATTTTTTCCCCTAACCTCTTTTAAATTTTCTCCCCTGAGGGTAAAATCACCATACTGAGGGCATACTTACTGTATACCATTTTCTGGTTTGTTTTAGAGTTTGTTATATAACCACAAATCTAGTTCATATGGTTAAAGGTGGCAAATTAATAGTTACAGCAGTTGTCATTTTCTAGTATTTCTAGATTTGATACTATCATTATTGCTGATGGTGCTACTTTAACCAAGGTGACATAGTTGTTCTAATCAGTTCTTCTTCCTGGTGTGATGAGACTGAGATTGCCTAAGGGTCATAAACAATACTATAGACAAGTGCCAAGGAACCAGGGCCTAGGCCAAATAGGCAGCAACTTCTCATCCCCAATAAAGTGAAGAGGTAGGGTCTTGCAACAGACTCAAAACCCAAAAGCTAGCTACACCTGGAAGACATTTCTGAGAAGTAGTAATTTCCAAATGTTCTAAGTACTAGCAATAAAGCTACTTGCAATAAGCAATTTACAAGCATCAACCCAGCAATTAAACTAAAAAAAAAAAAAAGAACAAGAAGACACTTAAGCAAGATGCAACCCCAAACTTCCAGCTCACCAAAGGCAAACCCAGGGAGCCATGAGGTGAAACAATTTGAAAACCATGCACCTGGGCTCTCTGAAGTAAAAAGCAGATGAATGGGGCTCTAGAAAATCAAAGCAGAGCTGGGGATTTAGCTAAGTGGCACTGTGCCTGCTTCAAGAGCACAAGATCCTGAGTTCAATCCCTGGTACCAGAAAAGAAAATCAAAGCAGAAATAGTTCCTGAGATAACCACAGAGGTGGTGGCCATAATGAAAGACATGGTAAGTGACTCTAGAGCAGATACAGATAAAAAGAATAGAGGAGTTTGGGAAATGAGGAAAGGATGAACTCCCAACATAGGAAAGAAATAAAATCCATGAAACTGATCCAAACAGATATCCAGGAGATTAAAACTTCCATTGAAAGTATACACAGCAGAACCACCCAGTATGAGGACAGAATATCAGATATAGAAAGATAGAAG
>NW_004624816.1:3106481-3132591 GCF_000247695.1 Heterocephalus glaber
GACAGAAAATCTTGGAGTGAAGTATTTCAAGCCCTAAAAGAAAACAACCTCCAACCCCGATTGATATACCCTGCAAAACTGTCTTTCAAAATTGATGGAGAAATAAGATACTTCCATGACAAAGAACACCTGAAAAAATTCATGACCACCAAATCAGCACTCCAAAATGTTCTGAATGAATTCTAGACAGAGATAAGGAAGATTACAACTCCATGAACCCCCTCACAGAATGAATCTACCAGGCAAGGCAAGCAATTAAACTGAGGGGAAAAATGGTGAAACAATAGGACCATAACATGACAAGGATAAGTCAATACATATCAGTTATAGCCATCAATGTAAATGGTTTCAATTCACCAATCAAAAGAAATAGGCTGGCAGAATTGATCAAGAGGCGAGTTCCAGGGGCCGGGGATTTAGCTCAGTGGTTTCACTGCCTGCCTTGCAAGCGCAAGGACCCGAGTTCGATCCCCAGTACGAAAAAAACCCCAAAAACTGAAAGCTTTCACTCTAAAATCAGGAACAAGTCAGAGGTGGTGGTGCACACCTGTAATCCCAGCACTGGGGAGGCTTAGGCAGGAGGACTTCGGCAAATTCAAAGCCAGCCTGGACTACATGGTGAGTTCAAGGCTAGCCCGGACTACATAGCAAGACCTTGTTTCAAAACACACACACACACACACACACACACACACACACACACCCCTCTAAAATTAGGAACATGATAAGGATGTCCACTGTCTTCACTCTTATTCAGTATAGTGTATAGTTCTGGAAACATTAGTCAGATCAATTAGACAAGAGAAAGAAATACAGAAATAAGGATAGGAAAGGAAGAAGTTAAATTATCATTATTTACAGAAGACACGACACTCTAGAAGATCCAAAAACTCCACCAGAATACTTACAGCTTCCTTGCTTGCTTGCTTTCGTACTGGGGATCAAACTGAGGACCTTGCACTTGCTAGGCAGTCACAGTGTCACTGAGCTACACCCCAGCCTGAGACTTCCAGATTTTTTTTAAAGCAAAACATTTACTGGTACATTTTAGATATACATGACAATACTCATCATAGGGAATTTGCACCTGTACATGATATATCCTGCCTCTTCCTTTTTTCTCAATAAAGCAAGTTTTCTTAAAACAGGGCAACCTGAAAGATGACATTTATGTACTTTACTAGTTTAAGGTTGGTTGTAGGTGGGACTTAAACTCAGAAAAGCGTTAGATCTACTACTCAATAAAAATTTTTGGGCCGCGTATTTAGCTCAGTGGTTCCATCACTTGCCTTGCAAGTGCAAGGACCCTAGTTCAATCCTTGGTACCAAAAAAAAAAAAAAAAAAAAAAAAAAAATTTTGTCATTTTCCCATTCTTTCCTTACCAGGAAAACCTCAAAGAATAATGCTTTCCCTGCTTTCTACACTATTTCATGCAGAGGTTAAGACACCTAGGTTGGGAGTTGCAGCTCAGTGGTAGAGCACTTCCCTACCATGCACTTTAGGATGGGGCTCTTGGTCCATTCCCCAGCACTAGAAATTAAAAGGAAAACCTGGTTCTAACATTTAGGAGCACCAAAATCCTAGGAAATGGCCATTACTACAGGGGGCTATTTAGCCTTTGCCTATTTTTAAAAATTTGTATTAAAATCTAGTGAGGTCCGGGGATTTAGCTCAGTGGTTCCACCTCCTGCCTTGAAAGCTCAAGGACCTGAGTTCGATCCCCAGTACCAAAAAAAGACATAAAATCTAATGAGGTTCAGTGAGATATAAAGAAACAGTTTTAGAGTTAGCATCACAACATATACAAGAAATTATTAGCTAAGAGGTGATCAAAAACTGACATAAAGCCTTTATTCCATTTAATACGCCATTGTTTTTTCCTATACCATAGAAATTTGGTGTCAGATCAAATACTAAAGGAAAAAAAGTAAAAGCTTTGTTTTTTGAATTTGTAAAATCTTGACAGCAATTTTTCAATGGTGCAAAAGATGAATGACCAACCTTAGACTTTTGGCGGGGGTGGTGATGGTGGCAAGGGCTGGAGGCTTTTTTTCTCCTAACAACTTTACCTCCAAAAGAAAAACAGGTTGAAGTTAAACAGACTTTATTGAAATAATTCCTCCCCCTTTTTAGAACTTTCATGATGATAAATTTCAGATAAGGATTTTTTGAAAAAAACAAGTGCTGCAAGTTGTTGCAAATTAAATAAATTTCATTCTGAACTTCCTCTCCTCTCCAGTGAAAACTGCAAAGCTAATTTAGCTGCAAAACTATTTTTAATTGTAATCCTTAGCTTTAGAAAAGCAATCTTCTTAATTTTGTGGCTACTGATATTTTTCTTCATTGGTACAGGTAGGTTAAAAATACTGGCTCTTTTTTCCTTTTTTTTTGCCTAGACTTCTTGATTTAATAACCAAATTCAGGAGGATAGCTGGATACAAAGTCAACACTCAAAAATCAATAGCCTTTCTGTACATGAATAACAAACTCACTGACAGAGAACTTAGGGATACCATAACTTTCACAATAGTATCCAAAAAAATGAAATACCTAGGAAGCAATATAATGAAGGAAGTAAAAGATCTTTACATGGAAAACTACAGTACTCTGAAAAAGGAGATTGAAGAGGATATCAGAAAATGGAAAGATATCTCTTATTCTTGGGTAGAAAGAACCAGTCTAATGAAAATGGCCATACTTCCAAAATTATTATACAGATTTAATGCAATCCTAATTAAAATTCCAATAGCATATCTCACAGAATTAGAGAAAAGCAATCCTAAAATTCATTTGGAACCAGAATAGATCTAGAATAGCAAAAGCAATTCTGAGCCAAAAAGGCAGGGCAGGGGGCATCACAACCCCTGAGTTGAAATTGTACTACAAAGCTACTGTGATAAAAACAGCATGGTACTGGGGGAAAAAAAAAGACTCAAGGATCAATGGAACAGATTTGAAGATGCACGAACAATTCCAAACATACTTAGCCACCTTATCTTTGACAAAGGAGCCAAACATTTTCACTGGAAGAAAGAGAGCCTCTTTAATAAATGGTGCTGGAAAAACTGGTTTCCACATGGCAAAGATTAAAACTAGACCCATAACTTATTGTTTTATTTTTATAATTTTTTTGACACAGGGTATTACTGTCTAACAAAGCTGGCTTTGAACTTACTATGTAGCCCAGGCTGCCCTTGAACTCGGAGTGAGCCTCCTGCCTCAGACTTCCAAGTTCTGGGATTACAGGCATGTGTCACCATTCCCAGCTAGACCCATATCTTTCACCATGCACTGAACTCAAATCAAATTGGATCAAAGCCTTATGATAAATGTTATCTTTATATATATCTAAAATGTACCAATAAGTGTTTTGCTAAAGAAACCCAAAACACAAAATGGTTTAAAGATCTACATATTAAAACAGAAACACTAGGACTGGGGATTAAGCTCAGTGGTTTCACTGCCTGCTTAGCAAGCATATCTCAGGTTTTTTTAAAAAAATTAATTTTAGAGCATGGATAAACACTAATTTTATTTCAACCACACATGTAAAAATAAATGTCATTTGAATGATGTATAACCTCTTACTTACTTATTTAGAAGTGTCCCAGCCCTTTTATTTATTTATTGTTTTGTTTTGGTTTTGGAAGACAGGGTCTCACTACGTAGTTCAGGTTGGACTTGAACTCACTATGTAGCCCATACTGGCCTCAAACTCACTGCAATCTTCCTGCCTCAGCCTCCTGAGTATGTGTGCCACCACTCCCAACAGAAGAGTAGGAAAATAAATAAATAAATAAAATTAAAAACAAAAAAAAAGAAGAGGAGTAGGATGGAGCCCATTGAAAGCCTATACATCCTGTACTCCCAGGTGGTCTCCCATCCAATCTCTAACCAGGCCCTACCCTGTTTAGCTTTTAAGATCATGTGAGATCTTGATCACATGAAGGTGCTACGGTTGAAGAAGACCAATACAAGCTTCCAGAAAGAAAAAAAAATTCAGGAAGGGGGATTAAAACCTGGGCCTTTGCAGTGAGCTACTTCCTTAGGCCCTTTCTATTTTTATTTTGACACAGGGTCTTGCTAAGTCCCTAAGTTGTCCAGGCTGGGCTCCAACTTAAGATTCTCCTGCCTCAGCCTCCCAGAGTCCTTGGGTTACACATGTGCACCCCTGCCCTGCTCCAGAAATCTTTAAAGTAGAAAGAGGCCAGTGCTAAGACAGGGTCTTTACTTACTGAAAATAATCACTGTCCTTGAAAAAAAATGCGTATTTCTGACGTAGAAACTTGACATGTTTATCCTTGACAGCTTTTCTGGCCTGTGCTATATCAGAAGCTTTCTTCTCAGGCTGGGAAACTGAGGCAATTATCTGTGGAGAAAAAAGCTATGGGTAGTCAGGGTCTATCTCCTTGCAGGACATTTTTGTGGTCAAGCAGCAGATTCAACCTCCTCTCTCTGTTATTGTCTCCGGACATGACTTTGCTGCTGTGCACAAATGATCATGTCCTCAAGAGGGGCTATCTTTTGATTCAGTAAGATTTACTGGGTGCCTACTATGTGCTGTGTATTCTTCCGCATGTTGGGGATAGGTCAGTAAGTACAACCATAATCACAGTTTGTCAGACAAAACAAGCATAAGTCGTTAGAGGGTTGTTGAATGTGGAGAAAAGAATAGACAGAAACCTGTATATGGAGACCTGAAGAAGAACGGGGATGTTATTTAAACAGAGGGAACAGCATGTAGGAAGGCCCGGAGTTGAGAAGCATGAATGAGATAAAGATGAAGAACACTGACAGGTTCAGCATAACTAGGAGAGATTTTGAATTTTGTCCTAAAGATGAAAACAGAGTCAGTTCAGGCAAAGTGCAGTGAGAAACAGCTCGGCCTGCTTCCCCAGGGTCCTCCGTGTCCTCCGGGCGATGGCGGTGGGTGACCTGGGGGCCCCGAGGATGGGCCGCACCTCTGCCCTGCAGCCTCTTCGATCCCTCGCTGTGACTGCCCACTGGCTGGGCCCCGGCTGGCTTTGAAGAACAGGTGAACCGCTCCCCTAAATCCACTTCAATAACCTGATGGCGGCGGTGGCCTCGGAGCCAGAACCTCTCAGACCGAAGGGTCTCCCGGTCCCGCCTTGCTGGCCTTGGCAAAGCCCGCTCCAGCAGTCGAGGACGTGGTGCCTTGCAGCAGCTGCAGCGAGGCGTGGTGAGAAGAAAGGCGGCCTCCGCACCGTGGCGGAGGGTCGTTACACCGAGGGCCCTTACACCGAGGGCCCTTACACCGAGGGCCGGAGAGGGCGGGTCTGAAAGCTTGGCCACTTCTGGCCATAGAACTGCGCAGATCCGGGTCCTGAGGTGACTGCTGTGTTGCAGTGGTGGAGGAGACCGCACCTCCTTGTGACAGGAATAAAGGCCTCACCTTCCTTGGAAGGTGAGGGAGCTCAGGCCACGGACGGGTGGAAAGGCTGGCGGGCATTGGGCAGTTGCGGAAGAAGGAAATTTAAAGTAACATTCCACGATTGGCTAATTGGAAATGCCCACCACCTTTGGGAAGATTTACCGGCAGTTTTCAGAACGCCTATGTATATAGTACGAAAAAGCTGCTCTCAACATTCCCCCAACCTTTTAAAAGAAAACTTGCTGCATGTGGACAATATAGACGTAAAGAAGTTGCCGACGAGTGATAAAGTAGTTGGAAAAACCACACGTCTTGGAAACGCCCATTTAAAAAAAAATGCAAGAAACGTTTTCTGAAAGTGACTTTGAAATGAAGCTGGGTAGACCACCTGGAGAAGCGACACTAGGAGGGATTCTTGTCTGCATTTGCTCTGTGAGTTAGAGGACTCGGAGAAGACAGAAGAGAAGAATGTCCAGTACCAGACTGGTTAGACATAGAAGACGTTGCTTGTTTTGTAACCATTGTTTTGTGTGTGCATTGTAGCCCTCATTAGTATGTATATAATTGACAATGCTAAGTACTTTATTGAACCATTTGATCTTTTGAGATAATTCTCAAGTGCCTGATACATGTTAAAAAGTAGTAGTAGTAAGGCCTGGAATTTAGCTCAGTGGTTTCCGCCTTCTGCTGTGCAAGCTCAAGGACCCGAGTTCAATCCCCAGTACCAAAAAAAAAAAAAGTAGTCGTAGTAAAATAACACATTTTGTAAATTTCTTTTTGTTAGAATTCACATGAAGTTTTATTTTGTGGGGTGAGTAGGCAAACCTCCTCTTGAGTAGTACACATTGTGTATGCACTGGTTCTCAGAAGAGAAGGAAATGCAGAGCGCTGTGCTAGTGCACTTATAGCAAGGCAAGTTACTATTGTCCCTTATGTCTGTGCATTTTTACTTTGCCGTGTATGTAGGGTACGTAAAGGATAAATGAGACCTTATACAACATCTAGTCTTGCTAGATGTTAAAGAGGTTGCCAGTTTTGTTAAAGGTAGAGTTAGTAAACTAAAAAAACAAAAACAAAAACAAAAAAAAGATGAAAAACAATTGTTGAACCAGGAGTGGTGGTGCATACCTGTAATCCTAGCACTTAGGAGGCTGAGACAGGAGGATCACCATGAATTTGAGGCCAGCCTGGGCTACATAGTGAGTTCAAGGCCAGCCTGAGCTACATAGTGAGACCCTGTCTCAAAAACCAAAAATGGGAAAAATAATTAGGGGAATAATCCTGCAGAAGGGAACAATTAAATTTGTGTTTTGAAGAGGAAACTGGCCACTGGGTATGATGGCCCACACCTGTGATCCCAACGCTTGGGAGGTTGATGCAGGAGGCACACGAGTTCAAGTCTGGCCTGAACTACATGGTACGATCCTGTCTCAAAACAAACAGGGAAACTGGCAATTGGACAGGACCTTTTCAGTCTTTATGCCTAGGTAGACTTATTCTCATCTGAGTACACAAATGGACCTGTCTTAGTTGCTTTCTTTCTTTGCCTTAGTTTCAATCACAAGTAGGAAATGCTCCCACTACCACATAGAGTGTGTTATGAGGGGAGATGGTAGGACAGTGTAGGGAGATTGGAGCGGGGTAGTGTAGAAGAATAATTAAAGCTGATAACTCCAATCCTGGCTTGGGTTTTCTTTTTTTTTTTTTGAGACAAGGTCTTGCTTTGTGTTCAGACTGGCCCTGAACTCACTTTGTAGCCCAGGCTGGCCTCAAACTTGTGCGATTCTCCTGCCTCTGGCTCCCAAGTGCTGGGGTTACAGGCATGCACCACCACGCCTGGCTTCTATTATTATTATTGTTGTTATTTTAACTTTTTGATTTTTTTTTTGTTACCAGGGATCAAACTTGGGACCTTGCACTTGCAAGGCAGGCACAGTGCCACTGAGCTAAATCCCCAGCTCATAGTTTAGCTTTTTGAGACAGGGTCTCACTATGTAGTCCAAATTGGTCTCAAAGTTGCAGTGATCTTCCTGTCTCAGACTCCTGAGTGTTGGGATTACAGCCATGTGCCACCATACTCAGCATGGCTTGGTTTTTCTCAGAAACCTAAACCCAAGCTGAGCAGAGTGGCTGATATCTGAAATCCCAGCCACTGAGGAGGCTGAGACAGGAGGATCACAATTTCAAATCCATCCTAGGCAATTCAATGAGCAAACTCCTGTCTCAGTATAAAAAGGGATATGGGCCGGGGATTTAGCTCAGTGATTCTGTCGCCTCCTTCAAAAGCGCAAGGTACTGAGTTTGATCCCTGGTACAAAAAAAAATATTACTAGAATAAAAAGGGATGTAACTAAGTATGAGATCCTGAGTTCAATCTCACAAAAACAAGCCTCAAGCAGGCAAACAAACAAACCTAAACCCAAACTGTCTTTCAACTTCTTTCCTTGTAACCACATGACCTAGAGCCAGGTGTGGTGGCACACACCTATAATCCCAGCAGTCGGAAGGCTGAGGCAGGAGGATTGTCAAGAGTTTGAGGCCAAAGTGAAATAAATAGGACACACATGTGTAAATACTAAATAGTTTCTCTGGTGTGAAAAACTAAAAGTGTAAATAAGGATCAAAATGTATAACTGATATTGTGAAATAGGAAGAAAAGGTCTAAAGGAGTAGGGGAAGTAGGAAGAGTAGGGGAAAGGAAAGAAGGGAAAAGAAAAAATATGAGAAAAGGAAAAAATGGAAACAAAGCCTTTGTAAATAGGGAAGGGTGGAGGGGGTGAAGGGAGGGCAGGGAAATGGGGAAAAAATAAGAACCAAGATACATCATGTAAAGGTACAAGATCCCAATGATGAATGTAACTGTATTGTATACCTAAAATGTACCAATAAACGTAATGGAAAAAAAAAAAGAGTTTGAGGCCAGCCTAGGCTACATAGTGAGTTCAGGGCCAGCCTGAACTGCAAAATGAGACCCTATCTCAAAGCAAAACAAAACAAAATAAAACATAACAAACAAACAAAACAAAACATAACCTAAGAACACAGTTGTCAGATTTCAAACCACATAGGGTTAAATAGAACCCTTGGACCTGAGGACTCTCTCTGCTGTTCTCTTTTGCTTTCCAGTGATTCTTTGAGCAGAGCCTTGGCTTAGCTTGGAGCTGATACTCACAAGCTGAGATGGTGCTGCCACGCTGAGATGAGACCCAGGCCTGCACCGAACATTGCAGCTGCCCAAAGAACAGCTGGTTAAGCCCTCAGCAGCTGCAGCAGCTGGGATTCTGCCCAACATTTGAGCTGTGCTTAATCCCATTTCCCCTACACACATCCTGCCCTAGTTACCTGGCTAGTCTATAGCATCTCACAGACTCTTTAAGTATAGATATCACAGATCTCTTCCTTAACTAACCTGTAGCCTAATGTTACCCATCTTCTTCTGGATGCAGCTGTCCAAAAGTGCCTGGGGTCTCCCACAGGAAGGAGAGTGGGGCCTCCCCTACTTCTCTCTATCAGTCCTTAAACTGATGAGGGTGGACTATTCTTCAAATTGCCTGAATTTTACTGTTAGAATTTCCTAAAGATGAAGGATTTTCTCTAGTGGGACAAGGAGGTGGGTTTCTTTATTTTTGGAGGACTCTATACCAAGGCCTAGAGACTCTTGGGAGTGTGTCGGGGAGTTTCAAGCATCATACCAGTGGTTGTTACTTTTAAACTGGCTGCTTGCCAATGAACTGTTATTCTACAGTGATAAACAATAAGGCTGTATATTCTCTTCGGGTCCCATTCACCAGCTGTGTGACCTTGAGGAAGTCACTTGGTATGAGTTGCCAGAGGCCACCATGAGGTGCTTGGAAGAGGTTGGAAGATTTAAACAAGGCATATTAACACAAAAGGGGCAGGGCGGTTCCTCTTAGCTCCAAAGCCTTGACTCCCTCCCTCCAACAGATATTTATCAAACCCTGTAATACCAATAGGGTTTGTACTGTGCTGAAGATTCTGATCATTTTCTTCTTCAAGGTCTCGCTTAGGCAGTTCAGTTTGGCCTTGAACTCACTATGTAGCCCAGGCTGGCCTCAGCTCACACTGATACTTCTGCCTCAGCCTCCCGAGTGCTGGGATTACAGGCATAAACACCTCGCCTGGCTTTATTTTGTTGTTGTAGATGTTGAGATGAGGTCTCACAATGTTGCCCAGGCTGGTCTCTAACCCATGGGCTCAGGTGAACCTCCGTCTTCTCAGTCTCCTTCCTGCTGAGGTTACGTGTGTGTGTGTGTGTGTGTGTGTGTGTGTGTGTCACACCCAGCTTTTTTTTTAGACAAAGTCTTTGCTGTAGTGCTCAGGCTGGCCTCCCAGACTCTTGAGCTCAAGGGACCCTCCCATTCCAGCTTCCCAAGTGGCAGGAGCAACAGCCATCAAGCATCATCCCTGGCTCCACACTCCTAACTCCTATTCAGAATGCCTTTTATGAGTTTCTTTTTCTTTTTGTTTTTTCTTTTGGTACTGAGGATCGAACTTGGGACCTTGTGCTTATGAGGCAGGCAGCGGCAGCACCACTGAGCTAAATCCCTGGTCCTTCAGAATGCCTTTTGTCTGAATCCTCCCTACCTGTCTGCTACCTAGACCGTGCCATCATCTTCCCTTCTTGTGCACTGGCTTTCTATTAGGGCTCTGCATTTAGCTCCAAGCCCTCTACGGGAGATCTCTTCCATAAGGCCACCAGTCCTGCACAGGGCCAGCAGTGCAATCCTCACAGAGCACAGTTATCTCAAGGTACTGTTCTACTTCCAGGAGAAAGAGCAAAAATTCTACTGCTTATTGCAGTGTTTCCCAAGTATTATACTACTTTCGTGACTATGTCCCTAGCCCCTCATCACCCAGAGGGTTGATTGATTTTTTGAGTCTCCATCAAAAAGATCTTTCTTTCTTTCTTTCTTTCTTTCTTTCTTTCTTTCTTTCTTTCTTTCTTTTTCACACAGGGGATTGAATGCAAGGCCTTCACACAGATCTACACTCTCAGCCCCTTCAAAAAAAATTTTATTTTTATGCTAGGCATGGTGGTACATGCCTATAATCCTTCACACTCTGAAGGCTGAGGCAGAAGGATCACTGTGAATTCAAGGACAGTTTGGGCTACATAGTTCAAGGCCAGCCTGAACTACACAATGAGACCCTGTCTCAAACAAACAAACAAACAAGCACAGTTTGTTTACAGTTCCAGAGGGAACTGAATTACAGCTGGAGAAATTAGACTAATGCTGCTTACCTCCAGATTTATTACATAAGAAAAATAAATGCCTATTTTTTAAGGTATTATAACTGCGTGTTTCTGTTACTGCAACCAAATAGGTGGTTAACATTCAAGTGACTACAACAAACCGAATATTACCAAGGCCAGGTTAGTGGTTGGGCGCTCAATATCGAGGTTTCTACGACAGATGTCATAGATGGCCTCGTTGTCTACCATGAAGGCACAATCAGAGTGCTCCAGGGTGGTGTGGGTGGTGAGGATGGAGTTGTAGGGCTCAACTACAGCTGTGGAAACCTGGGGGCTGGGTAAATGGAGAACTCCAGCTTGGACTTCTTGCCGTAGTCAACAGAGCGAGACTGCTGTAGGATAACGATAGCCACAATATTTTGCAATTCTTCTCATCAAGAAATAGAGTCTATTTCCCATGCGTTGAATCTGGGCTGGCCTTGTAACTTGCTCAGACTAATAATGTGTGGCAGAAGGCACCATGTTGTTGGGTTGGTTCCAGAGCCTTTTTGTCTGTTTGTTTTTTGAGACAGAGTCTTGCTGCACAATTTAGGTTGCCTTTGAACTCACGGAGATTATCCTACCTCAGCCTCTCTAGTGCTAGAATAATAGGTGTGGGGCACCAATGCTCTGCCAGTTCCAGAGCCTTTTGCCCTCCCAGAAGCTTGTGCTTCCATAAAGGGAACCTCCAGCTGTATGGGTAAGTGAGGAGAGACACAGGGAGAGACACGCAGCTCAACCACAGCCAGTACCAAAGTCCTGGACATGAGTGAGGCCTTCCCCTCTCAACAGAGCCTAGAGCTGCCTGGAGCCACATGAGGGACTCCAGGAGAAGCAGAGAAGAGAGGCAAACTCAACCCCTGGGTTCCTGCAAAACAATACATTGTTGTTTTAGGTCGCTAAGTTTTGATGGTGTTTATTATGCATGGACCACAGATACATCATTAGGGAGGTAACTGCTTCTACAGAAAACCTAGGAGCTCTGGAGCCCTCCCTGTACAATTAATTCCATTAAGAGGAGACAAGTAACATGACTTCCATGAAAACACAGTAAAAGTAGTTTCACTTTTCACAGAGATACTTGAAACAGCTTTCTGAATATATTTTATCTTTATTTTGTCTCAGTTGTTTGAGACATAGCAATGTATGTTGCTGCCACTAGAAATGTTATTGTTGTCCATCTACCCAACATTAGGGCAGTTTATTCCTTTTGTTTGATCCTATATTTGTGATCTTTATATATGCACACTCTTTACAAAACAACCACTAACGCATTGTTGTAAAAAGTGATTTATATTTAATGAACAATTTACTTATTTATCTGTTTATCTCACAGGCTAAGCACTTGCTCTATCACTGAGCTACACTCCCAGCTCTGTGAGCAAATATTTAATAAACAAATACCTTGGTCCTGAAATTATGCAAGTTTTATAGACTGAATTGCTAAATATGTCTTTCTTTTTCACAGTGCTAGAGATTAAATCCAAGGCCTTGTGTATGCCAGGCAAGCTCTTTACCACTAATCTTCATCCCTAGTCCTAAACATTTTTTTTGTGGTACCGGGTATCAAACTCGGGACCTTGTGCTTTCTTGGCAGGCAGGGTGCCACTGAGCTAAATCCCCCTTTTTAAAAAAAAAAATCCTCTTGGCCTCAGGCTCCCAAGTACTGGGATTACAGACATGCACCATCACGGCTACCACAGCAAAGGTTTTAGGGACAGATTAGTCTAGGCATGGTGGCACACACCTATAACTCAGCATTTAGAAAGCTGAGGCAAGCTGGGTGTGGTGGTGCACGCCTGTAATCCCAGCACTTGGGAGACTGAGGCAGGAGGATCCACCTGAGTTTAAGGCCAGCCTGGGCTACACAGTGAGTTCAGAGCCAGCCTGAACTACAAAGTGAGAACTTGTCTCAAAAGAAAAAAAAAGAAGGCTGAGGTAGGAGTTTGAGGCCCACCTGGGCTACATAGTGAGTTCAAGGCCAGCCTGAACTACATAGTGAGACCTTGACTCAAAAAAAAAAAAAAAAAAAGAGGAAGTGGCTCTTTAAAACAATTTTTATAGATCTGAATTTTATTTATTTATTTAGTAGTATTGGTACTGGGAATTGAACCCAGGACCTTTGTACTGAGTTACATCCCCAGACCTTTTTTATTTTTAATTTTTTTTTGGTTTGTTTGGTACCTGGGATCGAACTCAGGACCTTGCACTTGTGAGGCAGGTGGTGGCACCATTGAGCTAAATCCACAGCTTTATTTTTAATTTTTTTTTTTTTTGGTACCAGGGATCAAACTCCGGTCCTTGCGCTTACGAGGCAGGTGGCGGAATTTATTTTTAAGTTTTGAGACTGGGTCTCCCTAAATTGCCCAGGCTGGGCTTGAATTTGCAATCCTCCTGGCTCAGCTTCCTGAGTAGCTAGGATTACAGGTGTGTGCCACCATGCTCCATCTGGACTTTCCATTTTGTTGGGGTTTTTTTATAGTGGATTTTTGTTTGTTTTGTTTTGTTTTTTGGTACCAGGGATCAAACTTAAGACCTTGCACTTGTGAGTCAGGTGACAGCAGCACTGAGCTAAATCCCCAGTCCTGGACTTTCTGTTTTTTAAGCATTTGACAAGGCTCTATAGCTTTGTAAAGTCTGTCCATCAGTATAATCTAAAGACCCACTTCTTTAGGGCCTTCCAGAAGAAATAAATTCTTCAAACTATTTGTGTAAGTAAGAGTCAGTATTTCCATCTGTCAGATAAGTATAGAGCTGTCCATCATTTGGATCTCAGGAATAAATATCACCTCCATAGGCTTCCTCAGACATCATATAAAAAGGAGGGTTACTCTTTTAGGAGTACTCTCTAGCCTATTAAATCCCCCTTTTCTCTTCCACTGAGTTGTTCCTGAGCTACATCCTTAGCCTTTATTTTTATTTTTATTTTTTTTGAGGCAGTGTCTCACTATGTAGCTCAAGCTGGCCTCAAACTTGAAGTGATCCTCCTGCCTCAGCCTCCAGAGTGCTGGGATTACAGGCATGTGCCACCATGCCTGGCTTAATAACTGCTATTTCTAAATACAGTATCTATATTTAGAATTAGCTCAAAATGGGCATGGTGGCACATGTCTGTAATCCCAGCACTCTGGGAGGCTGAGGTAGGATTGCAAGTTTGAGACCAGCCTGGGCAATTTAGTGAGACCGTGTCTAAAATAAAATAAAATAACCTGGGGATATGGTTCAGTATGGAGGCTCTGGGTTCAATCTCCAGCAACCCCTTCCAAGTTAAAATAGCTCAGACTCCTTTATGTTGCCTGGCTTTCACTTTCTTCTTAGACTTTATCTGTTTTAGGCTAAGTGGTTTTTTGTTTTGTTTTGTTGTTGTTGTCTTGTTTTTAGAGACAGAGTCTGGCTATGTAGTCCAGGGTGGCCTTCAACTCAGTATTGTAGCCCAAGCTGGCCTTCAACTCTTGGCAATCTTCCTGCCTCAGCCTCTGAAGTGCTAGGATTACAGGTGTGCCCCTTCATGCCCTGCTGAACACTGATTTCTTTGTCTATGCCCCCTCCCCCACTTTTTTTATACCTGTGTTGGGAATTGAACTCAGGACCTTGTGTTTGCCACTGAGCTACAACACCAGCCTCTCCATCAATAAAATTTAAATTCTTCGAGAGCAGAGACCTTGTCTTCAAATTTTTATTTCCTAAGCCAGAGCAATGTCTGTAGTATATGACCAGTAAATATTTGTTGAATAAATAAGTGATTCATTATAATGATGATAACGAAAACTCAAGCTCCCCAGTTACACATTTTAGCAATTTTCTCAAGAATAAGAATTGCTAGCTGGGTGTGGTGCCGCTTGCCTGTGATCCCAGCACTTGGCTGAGGCAGGAGGATCACTGCGACTTCGAAGCTACCCAGGACTACATAGTGAGTTCAAGACCAGACTGAACTACATAGCAAGACCTTGTCTCATAAAACAAAACAAAACAAAACAACAATAAGAATTACCGTTGTGAAGTTAGATCCTGGAAAATTGTGAAGCCTAATAACGACAGCTCTGTGATTGAACGCTGGGGAAAGTGGAGGGAATATACTGAACTTTTTGGCCTTTTTTCCTAGCCAAGGAACCCAGAGACCTTGCAAAACGGAGACCTGGGATTTTTTTTTTTTTTTTTTTGTACCGGGGATTGAACTCGGGACCTTGCACTTGCGAAGCAGGCGGCGGCACCACTGAGCTAAATCCCCGGCCCGGCCTGGAATCTTTTGATCTGAAAGTCCAGTCCAACCACAATGGGTATTTTTCTTCACTCTTCTTGGCAACCACTTCTTGGCAGGCTGCAAATGCGCAAATGCCTCTAGGACCCCGGGTTCCTTTCTGTTTCTTTATGAATGAACCGGCTCACATCTACGCACGCGCAGCTGCCTGCTCTCCCGCTCCACGTGAGACCCACCCTTCTCTCCGGCTGGCGGCCCCGCCTTAATCCTTTCTAATGGACCAATGGAGAGGGGGCTGGGGGCGGAGCCCGGAGCGGCAGGGCACTGAAGTTCCCCGGCGCCGGCTCCTTCGCCTTAGTCGGGCAGTGTTGTGATCACGTGGCCAGCTCCAGGCGCGGCGCCTGTTTTGGTTTTTCTTTGGCTTGCTTGGGGCAGCTGCGGCGCGAGCGACTTTCCCGGTTCGGTTGCCTTTTCGGGCTTTCTTGGCCCGCATTTTGCAAGCCCCTTGGGGCTGGTTCCTGCCATGCCGCTGGTCCGCTACAGGAAGGTGGTCATCCTCGGGTACCGCACTGTAGGTGAGTACCGCCCCGCGCAGAGCGGGAACGCGCCCCGGGCAGCCGCGGTGACATCGAAAAATGCGAGGTTCAGAAAGATTGGGGCTAAAGGCTGAGATGTGTCAAGGGCTGCAGGAAGCGGAGCACGTAAGGGTTAATGTGGACTTGGCTGCTGGAACATCAGAATAGTCCTCTCTGTTCCTCCGGGAGTAGGGGTGGAGTCGGAATTTGAAGGCGCCGGCGCGGTTGGAGCAGTCTTCGTGGGGCAAATGGTCGCAGGTGTCCTGGGGCAGGGCGGGGTTTATCTTAGAGAATCTTGGATCTTCTGGGGATGTGGTGGGAAAAGTTGGCTGGAAAGCCTGCCTGAGGGGCTGCAGAATTCGGAAGTATGGCCATAACACAGAGGGCGAGGGTAAGCTAAAGGAAAGCCTTGCTTGAGACATTCACAGACTGGGGTGCTGGTTTGGGGTGTCCTTTGGCTCTGGGCCACAGTATAAAAGGACAAAAATGCTGGGAATGGGTGAATGGAATGCAACTACTTCTGCTCACAGGGAAGACATCTTTGGCACATCAGTTTGTGGAAAGTGAGTTCTTGGAAGGATACGATCCTACAGTGGAGAACAGTGAGTAGTCTTGTCTCCTTTAGTGTGAAGAGGAGGGGACTTGGAGTGCTTGGGTGCCCCGCCCAATTCCATAGTTTGGGATTTCTCTGTTGCCAAGGGCTGATTTATTTAGTCCTTATATCTAATCTCTCTAGCAATCCTGTAGATACGAAGTGCCCTAGAGCTGGGCATGGTGGCCCATGCCTTTAATCCCAGCACTAAGGAGGCTGAGGCAGGAAGATAACCACAAGTACAACACCAGCCTGAATTACACAGTGAGAGCCTGTCTCAAAACAAAAACAAAATAACCCTAGCATGTTGCTCCAGTTTCTTGGAGAACTCTGTGGAACAGATACAATTATGTAACCCCCAGGGTAAAGAATATATGGGTCACACACTGCTGGCTCTACAAGACATGTCATAGTCAAATTTTCTTTTCTTTTTAAATTTTCTTTTCTTTTCAGCTTACAGCAAGATAGTGACTCTTGGCAAAGATGAGTTTCACCTACACCTAGTGGACACAGCTGGTCAGGTACCAATTGGGGGAGGGTATCCAAATATGATAGTTTAGCCCTAGGAGATAAAGTCCGGTAGCCTCTGGTTCATGTGTAAAGCAGTATCACAAGAATAGTATTTTAGCCAGGAATGGTATCACATGTCTATAATCCCAGCATGGGGGCTGAGGCAGGAGGATTGCTGTGAATTTGAGGCCAGCATGGGTTACTTAGTGAATGTGAGGCCAGCCTGAACTACAGAGCAAGACTCTGTCTTAAAAAACAAAAACAAAAGTATTTTAGCTTCTAATAGTGTGCAGGGCTTATTGGAGCTGCTCTACAAATACTTGCTGACAAGAAGTGACTGGAGCAGGGAGTGCCCCAGGGAGGGTCACTTGGATGCCAACCCTCCAGCCTTTGGCATCTCAGTGGTATGGATCTAAGTACTGATGTTTCTATTTCTTGTCAGGACGAGTACAGCATTCTTCCCTACTCATTCATCATTGGGGTCCATGGTTATGTGCTTGTGTATTCTGTCACCTCTCTGCATAGGTAAGTGACCAAGGCTGTGAGTGGGGAACTTGGGAGGACCTGAGGACTTCCCAGAATTAAGGTTATAGCTCCATTTCTTGTATTTAAAGCTTCCAAGTCGTTCAGAGTCTGTACCAGAAGCTACACCAAGGGCATGGGAAGACCCGGTAGGTGGCCCATGGGATAGACACAGTGTAGGGATGAAAAGGTGGGAGAGAGCAGAGAAGTGAACTATCCAAGTCACAGACAAAGCTAGGACATAGATCACTACTGGTTTGATGGGACTTGAAGGCCTGGATGAGAGGGCAATGGGGTCCATGGAACACGGGTGAGAATCTTGTTTCCTGCTGTTTCCTCACAGGTTGCCAGTGGTGCTCGTGGGCAACAAGGCAGATCTTTCTCCAGACAGGTATGTAAATCTCTACTGCTCAGGGAAAAGGAAAGTGAGATGAACTAATAATTAGTCAAGCTCTAGTCCTGGGTTTCTACTGGCTCAAGTCATTTTGCCTCTTTTTATTTCTTTTTTTTTTTTTTAACCTCTTTTTGTTTCTAACTTGGTTAAAAAAAGATAGCCTTGGGCCAGGATTTAGCTCAGTGTTGCTGCCACCTGCCTCACAAGCACAAGGTCCTGAGTTCGATCCCTGGTTCTGGGGGGAAAAAAAAAGAAAAGATAGCCTTTCTATCACAAGAGCCACAGTTGTATTATTTTCAGCCTCAGTTCTGGATTTGCACATTGTTCCTTTACTTACCTATATTTTCTCCTTCAATCTTTGGCTCAAAGCTTGGGGAGGTCAGAAGCATCAGAGGAAGTCTAGATTGTAAAGATTTTACAGAGAACTTGGAGAGGTTGCTATCCTCCATCTTTATGTCTCAAATTTGCTTCCAGAGAGGTGCATGAAGTCCAAGGGAAGAAACTAGCAGAATCCTGGGGCGCAACATTTATGGAGTCTTCTGCTCGAGAGAATCAGGTGCTGGGCTGAATGTTAGGAAGGTGATGGGGGTAGCAGTGTCTTCCTTGTACATTTCTTGGTGGTGGGGATGATGAGGATGTGAAAGTCACCCTAGAGCAAGGTAACACTGGCGCTGAACTGATTTGCCTTGAATGCCTATCCCTTTCTTGTAGCTGACTCAAGATGTCTTCATCAAAGTCATCCACGAGATTGCCCGTGTGGAGAATTTCTATGAGCAAGAGAGTCGGTGCTATCTCATGTGAACCCTTGGTCATGGGGTGACCGCCTCATTTCTGCCCTTGGTACTTGGTAGGCTTCGGTGGGGGCAGACCCTTGGGACTTCACGGGTGTGGTTGCCAGTGTGTCTGGCCCTCTGAGCACACAGTGTGGTACCCTCATATTTGCACACTTTCCCCAGGTCAGTGGCCTGGGTGTCAATGTTTACAAACAGGTAGGGATGTCTCATGGACACTGGTCCCCATCCCCCTGTTTTTGCTAAATGAATTCTGTTACAATTTGTGGGGTTGGTATTTGAGTATTTGAGTCCTGGGCATTGTTTATGTAGGGCTGATCCTGTGTAGGTTTTGGGTGTTGGGTGGGTAAGGAGAGCTAGGAACTCCTGAGATAGAGTTGGCTCTGTGGGGCGACAATGTATATATGCAAATAAAATGAGAAATCCGTTGTTGTTGATTTCTTTGTACCTAGGAGAGCCTGGGCAATATTGTATCTTCTTTTCCAAGGAGTAATGGCTGTGGTATTTGGTGGGGATCTTTCCTCCTATCTCATTCCTATTCCTTATTTATTAAGGACCAATACTCTAAGACTTACTGGTTGCTTTTCTCACCTTCCTATTCTGTTGGGTTCTCCCTATACTGTACGGTTTGTTGGCTGCCCCACCCATCCAAGTTTGATCTTTTAACTGCAGAAACACCACCCTCTAGTGGCCAGCTGCCACATGCTGACCTAGCTGTCCTTGAACCTTGGCATCTGCTGCAACTCAGTGGGTAGGATTTGGGGAGGAGGAAGGAAGCCCTTCACTCCCAAGGAGAGTTGGGTGTGGTGGTGCATGTCTGTAATCCCAGCACTTGAGAGACTGAGACAGGAGAATGGAGAGTTTAAGGCCAGCCTGAGCTACTTAGTGAAATCCTGTCTCAAAAAATAAAATCAGGATGGGCCAGGCATGGTGGCACAGGTCTGTAATCCCAGCACTCGGGAGGCAGAGGCAGGAGGATCGCCATAGTTCGAGGCCAACCTGGGCCTCAAAAAAAGAAAAAAAGTCAGGAAGAAAAATAAAGGCAGAAACTAAAAGTGTTGTGAAGATTTTGATTCCTCAAGAAAGTTGCAAAGAAATAATGCCCCTAGTGCATATCAGTCCATCTGCCCCTCATATTCCTAATCTCATAATAATGAGATTCATATATTCAGTAATCTTTCAGACTTTTGGAATAGTGCACTTTTTTTTTAAGTGTTAAAAGGTTATTGGTTTCTACCCTTTCTCTCTGATTTGCGACCTCAAAAGGAAATGAATATTTCAGCTAGAAAGGTTTGGGTCTTTTTTTTTTTGGTTTGGGTCTTTTGGCTTCTACTTTTCTTGATTCCCTATTACTCCTAGCCTGAGAGCCTAAGAGCCTAACTGGCCCAATTCTTCTCCAAGAAATTGTTACCTGAGAGTTACCTGAGTGATGATATGGTGTCATCCTCACAGTGAGAACAAAGACCTCTCCTGCTAATTGAAGGAGGCTGAAGTACCCTGTTAATACGCTTATTTGAGGAAGATAGACAGAATCTAGGTGTGATTTTTTTTTTTTTTTTTTTTTTTTTTTGGTACCAGAGATTGAACTCAGGACCTTGTGCTTGCCAGGCAGGCGGCTGAACCACTGAGCTACAACCCCAGCCCTCTAGGTGTGATTCTTAGTCCTGATGTTAGTATCTCGCTCTAGGCATATAGTTAGAGGTGATGGTTTGTCATCTGATTTTCAAAAACCAGCTGCTTTTCTTTCTCTGATCCAGAATCTAAAAAAGAAGAAGCGCTGCTGGAAAAACATACCCTGCAGAGCAATCTCAGTGGTGTAAGAGGTTCTTCAGGCTGGTCACAATCTCCTCTTATTACAATTAGGTCTTTTTGTATATCTGACCAGGAGAATCATTCCAGGGACCTACCACTGCCATATCCATCAGGTCTGGGATAAACTTATAAACATCTGATGTTTTCCAGACATTTATCAACAAATAATCTCGAGGCCTGGATACAATCAAGTGATTATAGCTGGTTAATGGCTTCTCCATAAATACAGTCACTTGGGCAATCTCTCTGAGCCTCGGTTTCATTCGTGAAATGTTAAATCTGCTTCAGAGGGTGGAGGTGAGGATTAAGTGAGATGATGTAATGTTTAGCATTCTATATTCTACATAAGCCCTTAAAAATGGTAGCTGTCTTATTGGAGGTCCTGGTGAGAGTCTGCCTTTCCCTGCCTCTGGTACAGACTGTAGGGAGGTGCCTTCCATTTTCCAACTTGTCTCTTTGTTAACTTATTCTACTACAGTAGGGACAGGTGCAGAGTCACTGCTGAAGTTTTTTTGTTGGTTTTCTCAGAAATGGACTTGAATGGTCAGATTAAAGAACATGATGCTAATATGTGTATAGCGGAGGGCCTGATCTCTTCTATGACCAAGGCCAGGTCTCTCTGCACTGTCCAATATGGAAGTCACAAGTTACATATAGCTAATTAAGTAAAGTTAGTTCTTCATTTACACTACCTACATTTCAAAGTGCTCAATAGTTACATGTGGTTATGAGTGTCAAATTGGACCGTGTAGGCAGAGTACATTTGCATCACTGCAGAAAGTTCCGTTGGATAGCTCTGGGCCTAATTTGCCTGCCTCTTTTCCCATCTCTTTCTTTTAAAAAAAGTTTTTTTTTATTCTAGGAAAAACTGGCTTTTGGTTTAAATCATGGCACAAGTTCTCACAATGTGATTCCTTGGGCAATTTTATCTATTTTAGCCTCAGTCTTTTCATCTGTAATATGGAGATAATTCTATGTAACTCATCATGTGGTTAGGAGTAACTAAGATATAAAGTATCTATCCCATAGTTTGTCTCCTCTTGCCTACCTCAAGTGTACGTATAGCTCAAGCAGAAAATGCATTCCAATGTGTTCTCTCATCCAGACTTGGATGAGGGTGCCTGCCTGGAGTGTGTCCTGCGATCTTGTCCATCTTGTCCCGAGCAACAATATTTCGGCCAGGTGGTAGCGAGGTTACCTTAGCTTACTAAAAAAAAAAGGTGGGGGGCAGCCCTTGGAGATTTGGAAAGACTAAAGATGGGGGTGGGGACACCCTGAAGAGGTTCCCTAAGGGGAGCTCTATATTAATGTTTTGATGGGGAGGTGATGTGTGTTGGTGATTGTGAGGGCACCGACAGTCCTTTCTCACGAGGGGGTCCGAGTGTCAGAAAACTAGGGACTTGTACAGTTCTTCCGGCCCCCCAACAAGAAACCACCCTCTGCAGCACCAGGCGCCGTGCCTCACTTTCTCCATTTGCGGACTCCAGTTCCCAGGATGCAGAGCAGCGGCCAATCTCCTACCTCTTCTTCCATCCCCCTCCCGGGAAAGATTGCCCCTGGCCAAGGCAAGGGGGCAGCAGGAGTTTCAGGGACCGATGACTACAAGGCAACGGAACTAGAAAGTGGCCAGAACCCTAGCTTCAACGCCCAGGAGGTAAAGAAAGCAGTTCCAGGGTCCGGGCGAAAAGGAGGGGGGCTCCATTCCCACGTGTCTGCCCGGGTGCCGGCCCGGCGCAGTCGGGGTTAACCTGAGGCGGAGGGATCCTCCAGCGTGTGCGTAGAACTGCAAAGTCACAGCCTTTCCTCCTAGAGGGCTGTATCCCTCCGCCGCCCCGCTCCAACACAAAATAGGACCGCATCTTCTCCTTTCTACCCTTCTCGAGTGGGGTTCCCCGAGCAAAAGGCCTGCCCCCAGATCTCGCTCCGGAGGCTTCACAAGTCTCCAAGACCGCTGCCCAGATCTCGGGCCTGAAAATAGCCTCTTCGCAGGAACCACCCTGCCGGCCGAACAGGAGGCGGAGGGGGGGAGGCGGAGCGGCGCCGCGCTGCACTACTTTCCTCTCCGGTTGCAAATGGCTGCCTCGTTCCCCACTTTCCGCTCAGTTTCCTGACCCCCGGCGCCGGGAGCCGGGGCTGGGCCATGCACCTCTAGGCCCCTCGAGATCACAGCCAGCCGGGGGTCTAGGGGCTGCCGTCGACCGGAGCCAGCCAGGCCGGGGGCGGGGCAGCTTCCCAGGCCAGAGGGGAAGGGAGGCGAGCGCAGGGCCTGGAGCGGCCGGAGGGAGCGGGCAGAGGGCTCGCACCGCCCGCCCCTTCCTCTTCCTCGCCCACCTACCCTCCTCCCTTCCCCGGGGGGAGCAGAAGGTGGGGGGCTCGAAGCCGCCGGGGGCGAGCGCTTGGGGTCGAGGAGCCCGGCGCTGGGTGTGTGTCAGGTTCAGCCCCGCGGCCCCGCCGGCCCCGCTTCACCGTAGCTCGCGCGGCCCCAGGGCGCCGGCCGGGCGGGGAGAGGGGCTCGGCGCTGCCGTGAGGGGCTCACGTTCCATCCGGGCCCGGCGCGGGGCGGCGCGGCATTCCTTCCGGGCTGCTGGGGAGGTGCCTCGACGTTCCATCTGGAGAGCCTCGACGTTCCGCCCGAGCCCGGCGCGGGCGGCCGGGGCGCTGGCCGGGCCCTAGGACTCAGAGGCCGCCCGGCGACGCGGATGCGGAGCCTGCTCACCGAAGATCAAAGCCACCGGTGCTCTCTTTGTGTCCGCTCGGGATTCACCGCCCTGGGGCTGTCCATGGAAACCTAAACTGCTGGAACCTGAGGCAGAGAACCTCCCTTTGGCTTCTTGCTTTTTTTCGTGTGGGGGGAGGGTGGCCACTCCGACCTGGATTTACCGTTCTTGGCCCCCCTAAGCCCCCCCGTGCGGGGGGCGGCTGTGATCGCTCTGGCGGTTGGAGGTCGGGGAGCGGCCCGGGCTCTGGCCATGTTCTCGGATGAGGATTTCTGGATCGCCCTGTGAAGAGGTGAGTGAAGTCCGCCCGGCCAGGGCCAAGAAAGGGTTGGACTGGGGGCCCAGCCAGATGGACTATCTTGGCCAGTGCTGGCCTTTAGTTGGAGAAGGGGGTGCCAGAGCTGAGGAAGGTTCCTTTGGCAGGGTCTGTCAAGGGAACCTGAGCCAGTTGCCAGGGCAGACCAGAGCCGACCAGAGCCCTGGTGTCCTGGGGTGTGCCTCTTTAAAGACTAGGGGTTCAGGGAACCACGGGAGTTGGGGAACCTATCCAGATAGCCTCCCTGCTTGTTTATTTTTGAGTTGAGGGGAGTTCAACTAAAGTAGGACCCAGGCCCTCAGGCCAGCGCCAATCCTAGGCGGCTGCTGCTTCCCCCAGGGTTCCTGTGGGCCTTTGGGACAGAACAAGTTGGGATGAGGGGGAGGTTGCTACTGCCAGGTCGGACTTACTGCCAGGTTGGACTTTAAGGTTATTTCTACCCCGGGCAGACACTCAGAGTGGCGTCTGGGAAAATCAAGGAACCCTAGATCTTTCACCAGGCTGCCTTTCTCTGAGCAAAGGAGAGGGGGTGTGGAAATTGACTAGGGTGATCAAGGGGGTGGCTGGGCAAGAAGGAGGCGGGGCTGGGGGGCAGCTCTGGCCCTGCAGTTCAACTTTAAACTACCCCTGGTTGCCAAAGTGACCCTGGTGAGGCCTAGTGCTGTCTTAGCCTGCCTTGCCTCCCCTCCTCTCGGGATGGACATAATCTCCAGGGGATTATAGAGGAGGCCGTTGAGATTTGTTCCCCGCGAATGTGGCCTGCAAAAAATGGCTTTTGTCTCCCGCTCTCTGGGGTTGGTGTGGAGATCTGGCTGCCCATGAGTCCGTGGCCAATCCTGGAGGCACCTCCCAGACCTAACTTTCCTGGTCGAGGAGTGTTAACTGGTTCTCTGATCCTGTACCAGCCCTGCAGAGTAGGGTGGGCTGTACTTCTTTGGTGGAGAAAAGACTTGATCCCCGCTCTTTTCTGCTGGCAGTCCAGCCCTGGCAGGAGGTGCTGGGGAGAAGGGGTGTGTATGTGCGTGCATGAGCCTCAAGTCTCAGCCTCTGGGCCCTGGGCTGGGACAGCCCCCTTCACACCTGTCATGCTGCCCAGCAGGGATTTGGCTGGTGCATTTTGCTCCCTCACCCCAGCCCCTCCAACATACATGTGCTAGATCTCCTTGAGTCTGGTCTTGGAAATGGAAAAGTTGGGGGGTTTGCCCTTGAAAGATTTCTGGAAGGTGAGAGGTGGCACAGAGGTGGTGGAGTGAGGTGAGCTGTCAACTGTACTCTGCTCTTTCCTTCTGTGGAGGGTCCCTCTTGTCTGTTCCCAAACAACTTCCTTAGGTGGGATTGCACCTTGTTAGATGTGGCTGCCCCTAGGAAGACCTAAGGATAGTGTGGAGGGTCTGCAGGGCATTGTTGCCATTTGGATCCTTCCTGTAGGGCTGACCCAAGCTGGGGGTGGAGAGAGGTGTGGTTTGATTCTCAGGCTGGGAACCAGGAAGTCCTGAATCCCATTGAAGAGCTGTTCACTCAAGGGCCTACTTTAGCCTTTCACCTGTCCAAGCCTCCATTTCCCCCTTGGCTGGGAAAATGGGAGTAAAAACAGTTGGTGTGGAATGAATTCAGGGAGGAGAGTGGGTTGGCATAAATCCCTGCCTTCTTTCCTGCTATTTTGGACCTCTTTCGTGTAGAACTAAGGGTTGTCAGCACAGTTTTACTCCCTGGATCAGAAGGAACCCGGTCAGGCAGTAGCCCAGTTCAGATCCAAGGAAAATCCACTGGTATATATGTGTATCTGTGTGTACTGGCTGTGAATGGTGAGACCGGTGTGTGGGGGAGCACCCTTAACTTCTGCCTTTACTTGTTTAGATGCATTCAAGGGCTTAACAGTGGTACTCAGCATTGGAATGCAGATGCTGAACTGCAGGGGTGGGAAGTAGGGGACTGAGGTTCAGGCTTCTTGGAGGTGCCCCTAGATTATTTTTTGGTACAGCTTGGAGGACACTTCCTTGCTTCTTAATCTCTCATCTTCTGTGGCCCCATGAATGGGGCTCTGACTGGTGGCTATTGGTACTCTGTTCCCCAAGGCTGGATGATGATGGTTTCTGTACCTTCTTGGGCATTGCCAGTTTTACCAGCCTGAGAGGACTATGGTCGGGGGAGGGCAGAGGAATTTGTCCCTCTGGCCTTGTGTGAGGCGGTTCTCCTACCCATTGTATTATCACTGTTGCTTTTTATTTCTTGCTGTTTGTGACTCCTTTGGCCTCAACTTTGAGAACAGAGCTAGTAGAGGATCTTTGGGGGCATGTGGTAGTTAAGATACATCAAGATGCAACATTTAGAAAACTCTAAGGCCCCTTTGGACCTTCTGGGTGTGGTCAGGCTTTGGATGACCAAATAAGAGGGCTCTGGCTATTGCTCTGACTTCCAGCTCTACTTCCTATAGGTAGTTTCTAAAGGCCTCTCAGAGTTCTAGAGCAGCTTTGCTGTGAGCTGGCCAGATGACCTACCCTGCTTTCTTTTTAGATGTGGTTATGTGGCAGGGTTTGATAAGAGAGATGGCTTGGGAATGGTAGTGATGGGTATCTAGTGATGCTTTAATGTTCCCTATTTAATAAGGTTGTTCTTACTAAAGTTGCTGTGGACACTGTTGTTAAGAGGAGCGGAAAATGTGGGAGATAAATTTCTCAAGCTTTTATTATTTTCAGTTCTTAGGGATTTCCACCACCCCACCATCACTCTATCACTATATATTAGAAACATTATGTACTTTCTTTTTCTGATTAAGAGAAGGGTCTACCCTTTTCACTAACAGCTGCTGGTACCTATTCTTATCACTTTTCTTCTTATGTTTCCCTTCCTATTCTTTATTTCTATAATTATTCTTGTTCTTTATTCTTTTCTGTTTTTGTACAATGCTTATATGCCTCGGAGATCAAGTGAAATATATTCAAGGGTATAAGGCTCAACTTTTTTTAAGGTATAACTTTAGAGTGTTTCATTTGACTCTGGTACAGGCTGGCATGTCTTAGAAGGGGGACAGGGGAC
>NW_004624816.1:3132691-3173391 GCF_000247695.1 Heterocephalus glaber
CCCCGCCCATGTGTGTGGAAACCCTGCTTGACGGAAGAGGAAGGAAGCTGCTCTGCTATGTCCTGCCCCATTTAGACCTCCTCCAAGTGGCAGTGTGCTTCCTGAGACTACAACTCCCAGCATGCTTAGCCTCAGGCCTGGCTACACATGCTCAGTAACTTTTAAGGCCCACTTCTGTTAACTACTAGGGACTTCAGAGAGGAAGGGCAGTTGGCGTTGCTAGGGGCAACGACCTGAGGCCTTCAGGCTGAGTGAGAACCAGGGCTGATTTAGAGTCTGGGCCAGGGGTAGGCCTGAGCTCTAAATGAGGACATTTGGGTGGAAATTGGGATTTCTTCTGTTGTGATTGAGATGTCCTAGTTGAAACTAGTGGGATTTGGGGAGATCCATCCATAGTTAGTCTTTAGTTCCAGTAGTGTGTTGTTTTTTTTCAAGACCCTAGGACTCTACTTCAGGGAGAGGATTTTTTGTCTGCACTCAGATTTCCTGGGTCATGATTACTTCTGAGTTGGGTCTGACAGGCCTGTAGGATGTTAGCTGAGGAAACATCCAGGACAGGCAATAGGTCCCATCAGAAACCAGGGGCTCAGAGATCAGGCAAAGGGTAGTACTAGATGTAAAGTGGAAGTACATCTTAGTTGGATTCTGTTGCCCTAGGAACAGTTATGGAGGCTAGAAGTGAGGAAGTGAAGTAGGTTCCCTGAGAATCCAGAGTGGGAGAAGAGACTATGTGTTTATCTGGTGAAGAACTAGGCAATGGGATAAGGATTACGGAAAATAACTTTCTTTGCCATTAGTTGGGAGTTTGTAGGTAAGGCTTGGCTCTGATGTCTGTAGGGTCTGATAGTATTGGCTGACTTTTCCTAGGATTCTGGGAAAAGACCTTATTGGGGAAACATTGGACCCACAGATATCTCTTGGTACCAACAGGTCTCCCCGAGAGGGCCCTGCCCAGTCGGAGAGAGGGATGGACAGCCAGAAGCAGCCTGGTGAGGATAAAGATTCAGAACCGGCAGGTAAGTAGGACTGATTCTGTGTTTGCTGATGGCTTTTGGCTCTTCATGGGCAACCTTTTATTTCTGGTCCTGGTACAAGGATGTGAGCTAAGTCTGTGTAATAGATAGTTAAGTGAAGAATTTTGTTTTTTGAGATAAAGAGCTTTGGATAATCTCATCAGTCTGGTACATGGACTTAGTAGTAAATCAGGCTGACACATGCGTCTCTGTTCATTCAGCCGATGGACCTACGGCCTCTGAGGATCCAGGAGCTCCTGAGCCAGACCTTCCCAATCCACATGTGGGGGAGGTCTCTGACCCCAGTTCTGGGAGTACCAGGCTTCAGGAGCCTCCCCGGGACTGCAGGTAACTTACTTGAAAGATAATGGGGACGTACGGGCATGTGAGGATTTGATTTGAGAGTCTAGGGCTTTAAGGAAGAGGATTTAGAAGTGTGGATGTGCCAAGTCATAGGGTTGGCAGGTTCTGGCGCAGTGCTGATGCTTGTGTGTCCACAGTGGGGCTCCAGTGCGGCGTTGTGCTCTCTGTAACTGCGGGGAGCCCAGTTTGCACGGGCAACGGGAACTACGGCGCTTTGAGTTGCCATTTGATTGGCCTCAGTCTCCAGTGGTGGCCCCTGGCGGGAATGCAGGGGCCAATGAGGCAGTGCTGCCCAGTGAGGACCTGTCACAAATTGGTTTCCCTGAGGGCCTTACACCTGCCCACCTAGGAGAACCTGGAGGTAAGTGGCAGGAAGTGGGAGGAAACAAGGTAGGGAGGGGCTGGGTCATCCTGAGCTGGCTGTCACCTTGTTAACTGCGCTCTATTTCCTCTTCCCACCTGAAAAGGGTCCTGCTGGGCACACTATTGGTGTGCTGCATGGTCAGCAGGTGTGTGGGGACAGGATGGCCCAGAACTATTTGGTGTGGACAAGGCCATCTTCTCAGGGATCTCACAGGTAGGCCAAGGCCAGGGGATTGTGTAGGTGAAGGCAGGGCTGGGCTTGCTGAGGATGGGCAGGGCTGGTGGGCTTCTGAGAGCCAGGGTAGGATGAGAAAAACAGTGGGCATTCCAGGGCAGAGCCTAAACTGTTTCTCTGGAAAAACCTGGCTGGCATTGAGGCTTTGTCTCCATCTTTGGCAGCGCTGCTCCCACTGCACCAGGCTCGGTGCCTCCATCCCTTGCCGCTCACCCGGATGTCCACGGCTTTACCATTTCCCCTGCGCGACTGCCAGCGGTTCCTTCTTATCCATGAAAACACTGCAGCTGCTATGCCCGGAGCACAGTGAGGGAGCTGCACATCTGGGTGCGAAGTCCTATCCTTTAGACATAGGGCAAATGAGAGGCCAAGTGTGCCTTGAAATTTGGTACTCTGCAGAGCCCTTGTCAAAATCTATAATTGTATCCTGTCAGTCTGGCCCGCTAAATTAGATGTGAACTTTGTGAGTGCAGGGCCTTTCCTGTCTCATTTTCCATGGTGTGTGTGGCGCCTAGAAGAGTACCTGGCATATACTGGAGAGGCACGCAGTAGCTATTTGTTCATTCTGTGTCCATGGAATACCTGTTATGTATATGGTACTGTGCCTAGTTGTGCCAGAAGAAATCCGTAGCTAATCTGTGCTGTCTTTCCCTTCCCACTGCAGAGGAGGCTCGCTGTGCAGTATGTGAGGGGCCAGGGGAGTTGCATGATTTATTCTTCTGTACCAGCTGTGGGCATCACTATCATGGGGCCTGCTTGGACACTGCTCTGACTGCCCGCAAGCGTGCTGGCTGGCAGTGCCCTGAATGCAAAGTGTGCCAAGCCTGCAGGTAAGAATAAGAGGGCAGGAGGGAAGCCTTAGGTGAAGTACAGGTTAGGGTTGAAAATGGGGGTGGGGGAACAAGGACCCTGTAATGTACTGTGTGCTCTGTAGGAAACCTGGGAATGACTCTAAGATGTTGGTCTGTGAGACATGTGACAAAGGGTATCATACCTTCTGCTTAAAACCACCCATGGAGGAACTGCCTGCTCACTCCTGGAAGTGTAAGGTGAGTGTCTCTTGATTCTGCCTCATATAGCACCTTGAGTTTCCCTGCATTTACCAGTCCTGTATTGTCCTCCAGTCTCTGCTGTTGGTCTGATCAATGCCTGTTTTGCCCACTTCTTTCTACTAGGCATGCCGGGTATGCCGGGCCTGTGGGGCAGGCTCATCAGAGCTGAATCCCAACTCTGAGTGGTTTGAGAACTACTCGCTCTGTCACCGCTGCCACAAAGCCCAGGAAGGTCAGCCTGTCAGTTCTGTTGCTGAGCATCCCTCTGTGTGTAGCAAGTAAGTAGTGTGACTGGTTGAGATACAAATGGGGGTCAGAAGGACTGAGACTGGCAGGGACTTTTAGAGGAGAGCTCTAAGGTGGGCAGTAGAATCCGAAGTATTCATGGCTCACCCCAGGTTACTTACTTTCTATCTAGTTGTTGTTTACTGATGAGAGCCACAGTGCCTGCTCCCCTGTACCCTCTGCAGATTTTCACCCCCAGAGCCTGGCGATATCCCCACTGATGGGCCTGATGGTCTGTACGTTGCATGCCAAGGGCAGCCAAAGGGTGGGCACGTGACCTCTATGCAACCCAAGGAACTGGGGCCCCTGCAATGTGAAGCCAAACCACTAGGTGAGTAGGGTTTGAGGGTCTGTGAAGTTAATCCTTTTTTATTCTCTGGCAAGAGACAGCTTTGCTTTGCCTCAGTCCTGCACTTTCTGCGGAGTAGATCTGAGCTAGGTAGGAATATAGTATGTTGTGTCTGCAGGGAGAGCAGGGGCCCAAGCTGAGCCCCAGTCGGAGGCCCCACTAAATGAGGAAATGCCACTGCTACCCCTACCTGAGGAGTCGCCCCTGTCCCCACCACCTGAGGAGTCACCCACATCCCCACCACCCGAGGCCTCACGCCTGTCCCCGCCACCTGAGGAGTCACCTGCATCCCCACCGCCTGAGGAATCATGCTTGTCCCCGATGCCTGAAGAGTCACCCCTCTCTCCACCACCTGAGGCGTCTCCTCTGTCTCCCCCACCCGAATCATCACCTTTTTCTCCACTGGAGGAGTCGTCCTTCTCTCCACCGGAAGGGTTGCCTGCATCTCCTGCACTTGAGACGCCCCTGTCCCCACCACCAGAGGCATCACCCCTGTCTCCACCATTTGAAGAGTCTCCCCTGTCTCCTCCTCCTGAGGAATTGCCCACTTCTCCACCACCTGAAGCATCTCGCGTGTCCCCGCCACCTGAAGAGTCGCCCATGTCCCCTCCACCTGAAGAGTCGCCCATGTCTCCACCACCTGAGGCGTCTCGTCTGTTCCCACCATTTGAAGAGTCTCCTCTGTCCCCTCCACCTGAGGACTCTCCCTTGTCCCCACCTCCTGAGGCCTCACGCCTGTCCCCACCCCCTGAAGACTCACCCATGTCCCCACTGCCCGAAGACTCGCCTACGTCCCCCCCACCTGAGGTGTCACGTCTGCCTCCACCCCCTGAGGAATCTCCTCTGTCTCCACCCCCTGAGGAATCTCCCACATCACCTCCACCTGAAGCTTCGCGCCTGTCCCCACCACCTGAGGACTCCCCCACATCCGCACCATCTGAAGACTCACGTGCTTCACCACCACCAGAGGACTCGCTCATGTCCCTACCGCTGGAGGAGTCACCCCTGTCACCACTGCCTGAAGAGCTGAGACTCTGCCCCCAGCCTGAGGAGCCACGCCTGTCCCCCCAGCCTGAGGAGCCTCAACTCTGCCCCCAGCCTGAGGAGCTGCACCTGTCTTCGGGGCCTGAGGAGCCATGCCTGTCCTCTGCGCTTGAGAAGCCAAGTCTGTCCTCTCAGCCTGAGGAGCCACGCCTGTCCCCTGTGCCTGAGGAACCACACTTGTCCCCCCAGCCTGAGGAACTTCACTTGTCCCCTCAACCTGAGGAATTACACCTGTCCCCTCAGGCTAAAGAGCCCCACTTGTCCCCCATGCCTGAGGAACCATGCCTGTTCCCCCGGCCTGAGTTACCGTGTGGGTCCCTTCAGCCTGAAGAGCCTCCTGAGGCGCCAGGCCAGTGCCCTCCATCTGAGGAGTTGCCCTTGTTCCCCCAACCTGGGGAGCCACCCTTATCCCCTTTGCTTGGAGAGCCGGCCCTGTCTGAGCCTGGGGAACCACCTCTATCTCCTCTACCTGAGGAGCTGCCGTTGTCTCCATCAGGAGAGCCGTCCTTGTCACCTCAGCTGATGCCACCAGGTAAGGGGATATTGGTGCCTCCTTTCCCTGGGACAATCTTAACTCTTTATGGTACATGTAATCTAAGAGCCCCTTTTTTTTTTCTCTCCCTCTCAGATCCTCTTCCTCCTCCACTCTCACCCATTATCCCAGCCGCGGCCCCGCCATCTCTGTCTCCTCTGGGGGAGTTAGAGTACCCCTTTGGTGCCAAAGGGGACAGTGACCCTGAGTCGCCACTGGCTGCCCCCATCCTAGAGACACCCATCAGCCCTCCTCCAGAAGCTAACTGCACTGACCCTGAGCCTGTGCCCCCGATGATCCTTCCCCCATCTCCGGGTTCCTCGGTGGAACTTGCTTCTCCCATCTTGATGGAGCCCCTCCCCCCACAGTGTTCTCCGCTCCTTCAGCATTCCTTACCTCCCCCAAGCGCCTCTCCTTCCCAGTGTTCCCCTCCTGCTCTGCCACTGTCTGTTCCCTCCCCATTGAGTCCCATGGGGAAGGCAGTGGAGGTCTCAGACGAGGCTGAGCCACATGAGATGGAGACTGAGAAAGGCCCAGAACCTGAATGCCCAGCCTTGGAACCCAGTGCCACCAGCCCTCTCCCCTCCCCTATGGGGGATCTGTCTTGTCCTGCCCCCAGCCCTGCCCCAGCCCTGGACGACTTCTCTGGCTTGGAGGAAGACATAGCCCCTCTCGATGGGACTGATGCTCCTGGTTCACAGCCAGAGGCTGGACAGACCCCTGGCAGCTTGGCTAGTGAATTTAAAGGTTCCCCTGTGCTCCTTGACCCAGAGGAGCTGGCTCCTGTGACCCCTATGGAGGTCTATGGCCCAGAATGCAAGCAGGCAGAGCAGGGATCACCCTGTGAAGAGCAGGAGGAGCCCCGAGCACCAGTGGCCCCCATACCACCCACTCTCATCAAATCCGACATTGTAAATGAGATCTCTAATCTGAGCCAGGGTGATGCCAGTGCCAGTTTTCCTTGTTCAGAGCCCCTGCTGGGCTCTCCTGACCCCGAGGGGGGCGGCTCTCTGTCCATGGAGCTGGGGGTATCTACAGATGTTAGTCCAGTCCGAGATGAGGGCTCCCTGCGGCTCTGTACCGACTCACTGCCGGAGACTGATGACTCACTGTTGTGTGATGCTGGGACAGCTATCAGTGGAGGCAAAGCTGAGGGGGACAAGGGGCGGCGGCGCAGCTCCCCAGCCCGTTCCCGAATCAAACAGGTGAGGAGCTGTCTAGCCCCTGGATGTGGTCAAGGTTATGTGATTGTGAGAAGTATAGTTGTGATACCTTCACACTTGCTTTACTGAATTCCACACTGACAGTGATCCTCTAGTCCAACTTTTCACTTTTCTAAAGTGAATACTGATACGTGGAGGAGACAAAGGATTTACCCAGTTTTTGGTCACTTGGAAGTAGGACCAGAAACTTGAGTAGCTCTCAAAGTCACTATTTTTTCTCCTTGTACTATCTAAACCTCTCTTCTTGGAGAGGAGAATGGGTCTGGGTCTCAATGCCACTGCTTGTTGATGATATTTGGGGGCTTGGCTTTTTTCCCCTGTGCTGAGTGGGACTCTTGGACTTCATAACCTATCATACTCTGTCCGTCTCCTTTTTTCCCTCCAAGCCTGGGGATCTAACATACTGGACCTTGACCTGCTTTTGTAATCCTTCTCTTCCCTCACCCAGGGTCGTAGCAGTAGTTTCCCGGGAAGACGCCGGCCTCGTGGAGGAGCACATGGAGGACGTGGGAGGGGACGGGCCCGGCTAAAATCAACCACTTCTTCCATTGAGACTCTGGTAGTAAGGAGAGGCCTCCTATCCTCCTAGAATGCCTTTCTTGGCCCCTTCAATATTAAACATCCTTTGAATACTGCCAGTTCCCTGCATGCTTGTTAGCCTAGGGCAGTGATGGCAAACCTTTTAGAGCTTTCAATGATACAAACAGCCTGCTATGGCATGAGTGCCATAGGATCACCACCACTGGCTTAGGACCTATCTGGCTAAGTTTATGCTCCTGTCTGGTTGGCCTCCAGGCTTCTCTGACATCTCTGCCATTGAACTAAGACCTACTTTGGAAGTTGGGAGTTTTCTTCTGTCTCATAGTCCTGGGGTTAGGCCTTTATCTCAGTCAGGGGTTCATAACTCCTTCCCCCATACCAAAGAGGAAGAAGCAGATTAGTTCAGGCATATTCATCTTTCCCACTTTCCACAACTCTCTGTTTATAAGGTGGCTGATATTGATAGCTCTCCCAGTAAGGAAGAGGAAGAAGACGATGACGACACCATGCAAAATACTGTGGTTCTCTTCTCCAACACAGACAAATTTGTTCTAATGCAGGTACCGTACTTGGGGTAGTCCCAGCCTCAGCTCTGAGAGTGGCATACTGAATATTGAATGTGTGTAATTTGGTTGGAAGGTAATGGGGAAAACCAAGAACCAAGTTGACATACCGAGCTAATGAGAAAGGGGACACTTTAGCAGGATTGAATCAGTTCTGTGTAGCAGTGAGAAAGGTAGAAATGGTCTTTGCCAGTGGGCATGATGGTGCATGCCTGTAATATCAAGCACTCTGGGAGACTGAGGTGGGGGTGTGTGTGTGTGTGTGTCTCAAGTTTGAGCCTAGCTCAGGTAACTTTGTGACTTAACAAGAACTTATCTCAAAATAAAAATAACTATAGGCCGGGGATTTAGCTCAGTGGTTCCACCGCCTGCCTCACAAGCGCAAGGTCCTGAGTTTGATCCCTGGTACCAAAATATAAAATAAAATAAATAAAAATACCTATAATAGAAATATAAAAAGAGCCGGGGATGTAGCTTAGTGCAAAGGGCCTGGGTTAAATCCCCAGTATTGCCAAAAAAAGAAGTCACTGCCCTATTGAGGCTTGTACTCTAGTGAGCTTTTATATGTTCTCACCTGAATAATCTTGAAGCTAAAAGAATTTGGTCATATATATGACTCTCACTCAACCATTCTTTTTTTTTTTAGTTTTTTTGAGACAAGGTCTCAATACATAGTTCAGGCTGGCCTTGAACTCACTATGTAGCCCAGGCTGGCCTCAAACTTGCAACAATCCTCCTGCCTCAGCCTCCCAAGTGGTGGGGTTACAGGCATGCACCACCACGCCTGGCTTCAACCATTCTTTACCCCATCTTATCTTCCTGTAATTTCTTCGTACCTTTACCTATATCAGACAAATTCAAGTTATTGTTGGATGAGCAAGACCTGCTAGGGAAGCTCATTTCCTGTAGGCTGAATAGGAGAAGCAGATCTCATGTTCTGAACAGGCCTTTTAAATGTTTGAATTGCTGTGGGATGGGCTTCTGACTTCCTGTTGGCCTTGTCTCAGATTAGTGTTGTAGTTGGCTGGGACTGGGTAAGATGAGGAGACCTGGTTGGACATTGAAGTTTCTGTTTCCTCAGGACATGTGTGTGGTATGTGGCAGCTTTGGCCGGGGAGCAGAGGGCCATCTCCTGGCTTGTTCACAGTGCTCTCAGTGCTATCACCCTTACTGTGTTAACAGCAAGGTAAGTTCAGGGCCACAGAGGTGTAGGATGGGGAACAGAGTCAATTTTTTCTTTCTTTTTTGTGTATTTTGTTTTCCTGCTCTTGCCTGTCCTCCAGTTCTTTCTTACCCTATGTCTCTGTCCTGGTCACACTACCTCTTTTTTTTTTTTTTGGTATCGGAAATTGAACTCAGGGCCTCTTGATTGCCAGGCAGGTGCTGTGCTACTGAGCTACATCCCCGGCCCTACACTACCTTTTAAAGTGGCACTGCTCCTGGAAGTTGTTCATCAGTCAGCAGTAGCTGTCAGACTTATCTCGAGGAAAAGTACTTAAAACATGGCAGACTTTATAGTTTCTTTGTGGTAGAACAAAACTTGTTGGTATAATTCAATCACATAAATGTTGAAAACTTTATCAGTAGAAAACATGGTATAGTTTGGAGATAGAACATAAAACCATTAGTACATAATCCACAGAGAGAATACACTATTTTTGACCTAAGCATGATTTAGGGTTTTAGAGTGGTTTTTTTTTTTTTTTTTTTTGTACCGGGGATCGAACTCAGGATGTTGCGCTTGTGAGGCAGGCAGCAGAACCACAGAGCTAAATCCCCGGCCCTAGAGTTTTTAATAATACTAATTTGTAATTTAATCCACTGCTAATATTTACTAACTTGTATCAGTAACAGGTTCTAAATGTTCAAGAAAAACTGAGGGGAGCTCAACCTAATTCTGTCCACAGTCTTCTTTGGGGCTTGTCTAGTGAACAGTTGCTATTCCACTTTTGTATAAAGGCAGTGATGCTGGGTGTGGTGGTGCACACCTATGATCCCAGCACTTGGGAGGCTGAGGCAGGAGGATTGCCATGAGTTCAAGACCAGCCTGGGCTACATATTGTATTCAAGGCCAGCCTGAACTACATGGTGACACTCTGTCTCAACCCCCCCCCCCCCCCCGCAAAAAAAGCAAGAGCTAGTGAGGCTGTTCTCTGGTTGGTAGAGGTTCCTGGGAGCTACTATTTTGGGGGTGAGAGTGCTCTGTATAAGCTTTTCTGCTCAAGTAGAGATCAGGCCTGTGCACTGGGGTTCTTCCATCCTTAACCGTTTAAGTCTTCTTCCCCCCTCACACCCTGAGGATTTTATCTGTTGCACCAGATCACCAAGGTGATGCTGCTGAAGGGCTGGCGTTGTGTGGAATGTATCGTGTGTGAGGTGTGCGGCCAGGCCTCCGACCCTTCACGCCTGCTGCTCTGTGATGACTGTGACATTAGCTACCACACATACTGCCTGGACCCCCCACTACTCACCGTGCCTAAGGGCGGCTGGAAGTGCAAGTGGTAAGGAGACTTGTTCTTCCAAGGAGCCTGGGCCCTGAAGAGATAGGGCATGTGGGCCTGAGATGTTAAAGTGAATGTGATGTAGAATATGTGACAGGCTGCATTTAGGAGACCAGGCTGCTTGTCTGGCTCTCAGAGGGGGTGCCTCTGGGTACTTTGGCAAGGTTAGGTGCTGAGGATTTGTCTTTCTGCTCCTACCAGGTGTGTGTCTTGTATGCAGTGTGGGGCTGCCTCCCCTGGCTTCCACTGTGAGTGGCAGAATAGTTACACCCACTGTGGGCCCTGTGCTAGCCTGGTGACTTGTCCTATCTGTCACTCTCCATATGTGGAAGAGGACTTGCTGATCCAGTGCCGCCACTGTGAACGGTGAGAGTATCCCTTCTCCTTATATTGGCCCTCCTTCCCTGTGTCAGCCTGGTGTTGCCTGCATGCTCATCTCATCTTCATTCTCCCAGGTGGATGCATGCTGGCTGTGAGAGCCTCTTCACCGAGGATGATGTGGAACAGGCGGCCGATGAGGGCTTTGACTGTGTTTCCTGCCAGCCCTATGTGGTAAAGCCTGTGGGTGAGTACAGAGTGCTGGGAAGGGCAAGGAGGAGACAAGGTAAGTGTGCCTTGCTTTTGGACAGTGCCCTAAGTCATCCTGGATTATCCTTTCTACAGCACCAGTTGCCCCTCCAGAATTGGTGCCCATGAAGATGAAAGAGCCAGGTGAGTCACCAGAAGTTTGAATGCCAAAGCCAGATAAGATATATTGTGTAGTCTACCTCCAACCCCCTTCTTCATCTCTTCATTTTAAGAGGAGGATACTAAGACCCAGGGAGGTTGAGTGACCTGCCCAAGGTCACCTAGTAAGTTAGTGGCAAAGTTATGACTAGATCCAAGGTCTCCAGTTTTCTAGACACTGTGCCTTTCATGAGTCAACATCATCTCTTGACTGCCAGATGTCCGACAGCACAACTCTTTCTTCTCAGCGAAGGAGCCTGGGGCCATCTCCTCCGTTATGATATGGGTATTCCTGGCATCTGGGGCACTGTGTGCCAGCTTATTTTGCAAGTAGAAGCCCTCCATGAACCTGTCAGAATCTGTTTGGTGAACTTGGGGTTAATCCTAAGCATGGCCAGGCTTCTGTAGTAGCCATTCCCTTTCTGAATTCCCTGGGTCACTGATGGAGAACTGAGGTCTGTATCCCTTGGTGGCCTGTTTTTCCCGGCCCTCAGACCCCAAGCTGGACTTCCTTTGTTACTGCTTTTGTCCCATCTGGTGATGTAGGTTGAAACTTGGACTTCTGGTTTCCCTTGGGCCTCTTATCCTGGCATCACACAATCTTCTCCCTTGTCCAGAGCCCCAGTACTTTCGCTTTGAGGGAGTATGGCTGACAGAAACTGGCATGGCTGTGCTGCGTCACCTGACCATGTCACCACTGCACAAGCGGCGTCAGCGGCGAGGACGGTTGGGCCTCCCAGGCGAGGCAGGACTGGAGGGATCTGAGCCCTCAGATGCCCTTGGCCCTGATGACAAGAAGGATGCAGACCTGGACACTGAGGAGCTGCTCAAGGGTGAAGGTTGGGCTGGGGAATCTCAGGGAGAGGGAAAATAGTGGGCTGGCACCTGTGGAAATTGGGATTTGAGTGGGGGCTACGTTGCCACTCTCAGTCACCTTCCAGCACTGCTGGTATTGTCCACGTGGCTCTTAAGGCAAGGTACTGGGCAATTTGTACAGCAAGCTGACAAGGGTGAAAGGGCCCACACCCCTGATTCTTTCTTTTATGTTACCACATGCAGGTGGAGTGGAGCACATGGAGTGTGAGATTAAACTGGAGGGCCCTGCTAGCCCTGATGTGGAACCTGGCAAAGAAGAGACCGAAGAAAGCAAAAAACGCAAGCGCAAGCCTTATCGGCCTGGTGAGGCCCTCGTGTGGGGAGCTGGGTGGTGAGGGACAGCTCACCAGGTCCCCAGTGGCTTCTCATCCTCAGCTCCACCTCCTCATAGGTATTGGTGGTTTCATGGTGCGACAGCGGAAATCCCATACACGTGTGAAAAAGGGGCCTGCTGCACAGGCGGAGGTGTTGAGTGGGGATGGGCAGCCCGACGAGGGTGAGACGGGTGAGGGCACCAATGGGGCCTGGGAGAAGGTGGGGATCACAGCATCCACAGAGCAGTGCCAGGGAGGACTGGGCCGGGGGCTCACTGCAAGGGCTATGAGAATGGCAGCCTCAGCTGGTTTGGGGAAGAGAGTAACAGAGTGTTGCCTGGTGGAGTTTGGGGCAGCATGTCCAGTATCCCAGAGACCCATAGCTCCCCACACTATTCTGTCCACAGTGATGCCTACTGATCTGCCTGCAGAGGGCTCCATGGAACAGGGCCTCGCTGATGGGGATGAGAAAAAGAAGCAACAGCGGCGGGGGCGCAAGAAGAGCAAACTAGAGGACATGTTCCCTGCTTACCTGCAGGTGAGTCTCGGACTCTGAGAGGTGAAGGAGGTGTTTATGCCTACAGGGCATCAAGAAGCTGTTTCTTCTGACTCCTTTCTCAGGAAGCCTTCTTCGGGAAGGAGCTGCTGGATCTGAGCCGGAAAGCCCTTTTTGGAGTTGGGATGGGCCGACCGAGCTTTGGACTAGGAACCCCAAAAACCCGGGGAGATGGAGGCTCAGAAAGGAAGGAGCTCCCCTTCTCGCAGAAGGGTTAGTGATGTCCAACTTTCCTCTTGCTTAGAAACTGACGAGAGTGTCTGATGCAAAGGGAGTAGTCTGCAGTTATTAAGGGTAGGCCAAGGGTCTAGGTCTGTGGAACTGCAGACCTGCTGGGGCTTCAGGTATAGGCCATCTCTGACCAGAATGGGGACTGTTGCTTATAGGAGATGATGGTCCAGATGTTGCAGATGAAGAATCCCGTGGCCTGGAGGGGATGGCTGATACACCAGGTGAGGGTGTGTCCTGTCTTAGCTTTACCTCTTTCAGTCTGCTCTGCCACTGAGCACTGTCAGATTTGGAGACTGGAAACTTCATGCCCCATTGTGGTTCATGGTGGCCAGTGTGGTACCTTCATACCTCATGGCCTTGGCTGATGGGTTTCTTTTGGCAATTGCAGGACCTGAGGATGGGGGTGTAAAGGCATCCCCAGTGCCCAGTGACCCTGAGAAGCCAGGCACCCCAGGTGAAGGGATGCTTAGCTCTGACTTAGATAGGATTCCCACAGAAGGTGAGATTTACAAGGGTCTTCTTCATGTATAAGGGTCCTCCATTGGCAAAGGAGAGGGTCCTACCTGTGGGGCTGCTCTGTATAGGTTCTCTAGTGGAAAATCTGGTAGTGAGGAGCAAGGAAGGAGGTTATTCCCTTCCTGGGCATGAACATTTGTAGACCTGTGGTGTCACCTGTACCTCTCAGTCTTCCCAGCAGTGTCCTTTATCATTTTCTAACAGAACTACCCAAAATGGAGTCCAAGGACCTGCAACAGCTCTTCAAGGATGTCCTGGGTTCTGAACGAGAGCAGCATCTGGGCTGTGGAACCCCTGGCCTAGAAGGCAACCGTACACCGCTGCAGAGGCCCTTTCTCCAAGGTGATGCAGTGGGGGAAGTAGTTTGAAGACTGCCATAGCCAAGCTTGCCCCAGGCCAAGCTTTCTCTGATCCTGTCACTCTTATAGGTGGACTCCCTTTGGGCAATCTCCCTTCCAACAGCCCAATGGACTCCTACCCAGGCCTCTGCCAGTCTCCATTCCTAGATTCTAGGTTGGTATCTATGCTTAACCTCAGTGGGTAGTCACTGGTACCCTTTCCTTCCAGTAGGGCCTGTACTTTGCCTCCCTTGGATGCATAGGTCACTGTACTGACACTTCCCTGCTTGCCCCACTCCCTTGTTGGTGGCCCTCTGTTTGGGCAGGGCGGTGACCCGAGGCTCTTTGGGTGGGGCTTGGCATCCCTGCCCCCTGTGACTCTCTGCCCCTGCGCCCCAGGGAGCGCGGGGGCTTCTTTAGCCCAGAACCCGGTGAGCCAGACAGTCCCTGGACAGGCTCGGGGGGCACCACGCCCTCCACCCCCACCACCCCCACCACGGAGGGTGAGGGCGACGGGCTCTCCTATAACCAGCGGAGCCTGCAGCGCTGGGAGAAGGACGAGGAGTTGGGTCAGCTCTCTACCATCTCACCTGTGCTCTATGCCAACATTAACTTTCCTAATCTCAAGCAAGATTACCCAGGTACCTGTGGGATGAGGGCAAGGGAAACAACCTGGAAGTCTGGCAGGTAGAGTCTCCTCTGACTCAGTCTCTCTGCCTCCAGACTGGTCTAGCCGTTGCAAACAAATCATGAAGCTCTGGAGAAAGGTTCCAGCTGCTGACAAAGCCCCCTACCTGGTGAGACAGAGCATGGCCAGCCTGGGTACCAGGGTGGAGGGAGGTGTCTTCGGGACATTGAACTCAGTCCCATCTCCCACACCCTACTCCTCAAGGAGCTGGGCTAAGGGGACCAACTTCTGAGTGGGGAATGTGAGTGAAGTTTTGAGGACAGGCTGGCAGAGACTGAATGCTAGGCCCTGTGTTGTGTCTTATGTCCCTCAGCAAAAGGCCAAAGATAACCGGGCAGCTCACCGCATCAACAAGGTGCAGAAGGTGAGTAGGCCATCCATCAGTGTCCTATAGTGGTTGGCCCATCCAGGGTGGGGACAAGGGGCCTGTCTACAGCAGCCTGACTGCTCTGTGCCTGGTCTCCCCCTGTAGCAGGCTGAGAGTCAGATCAACAAGCAGACCAAGGTGGGCGACATAGCCCGTAAGACTGATCGACCAGCCCTCCATCTCCGCATTCCCCCCCAGCCAGGGGCACTGGGCAGTCCGCTCCCTGCTGCGGCCCCCACCATTTTCATTGGCAGTCCCACCACCCCCGCCGGCTTGTCTACCTCTGCGGATGGGTTCCTGAAGCCGCCAGCGGGCACAGTGCCCGGCCCCGACTCCCCCGGTGAGCTCTTCCTCAAGCTCCCACCCCAGGTGCCCGCCCAAGTGCCTTCGCAGGACCCCTTTGGACTGGCCCCAGCCTACGCCCAGGAGCCCCGCTTCCCTGCGGCACCACCCACCTACCCTCCCTATCCCAGTCCAACTGGGGCCCCTGTGCAGCCCCCTATGCTGGGTGCCTCATCTCGTCCTGGAACTGGCCAGCCGGGGGAATTTCACACCACTCCTCCTGGCACCCCCCGACACCAGCCCTCCACGCCTGACCCCTTCCTCAAGCCTCGCTGCCCCTCCCTGGACAATCTGGCTGTGCCTGAGAGCCCAGGGGTGGCGGGAGGCAAGGCTTCCGAGCCCCTGCTCTCACCACCAGCTTTCGGGGAGACCCGGAAGGCCTTGGAGGTGAAAAAGGAAGAGCTTGGGGCATCCTCTCCCAGCTATGGGCCCTCAAACCTAGGTTTTGTGGACTCACCCTCCTCAGGCCCCCACCTGGGTGGCCTGGAGTTAAAGGCACCTGATGTCTTCAAAGCTCCTTTGACCCCTCGGGCATCTCAGGTAGAGCCCCAGAGCCCAGGCCTGGGTCTTCGGCCCCAGGAACCACCCCCTGCCCAGGCTTTGGCCCCCTCTCCTCCCAGCCACCCAGACATCTTTCGTCCAGGTCCTTACCCTGACCCCTATGCCCAGCCCCCACTGACCCCTCGACCCCAGCCCCCACCCCCTGAGAGCTGCTGTGCCCTGCCGCCTCGCTCACTGCCCTCTGACCCTTTCTCCCGAGTTCCAGCCAGTCCTCAGTCCCAGTCCAGCTCCCAGTCCCCACTCACCCCCCGTCCTCTGTCTACTGAGGCTTTCTGCCCATCCCCTGTTACTCCTCGCTTCCAGTCCCCAGACCCCTATTCTCGCCCACCCTCACGCCCTCAGTCCCGAGACCCATTTGCTCCATTGCATAAGCCACCCCGACCCCAGCCCCCTGAAGTTGCCTTTAAGGCTGGGCCTCTAGCCCACACTCCACTGGGGGCTGGGGGCTTCCCAGCAGCCCTGCCCTCGGGGCCAGTGGGTGAGCTCCATGCCAAGGTCCCAAGTGGACAGCCCCCCAATTTTGCCCGCTCCCCTGGGACAGGTGCATTTGTGGGCACCCCCTCTCCCATGCGTTTTACTTTCCCCCAGGGTGTAGGGGAACCTTCCCTAAAGCCCCCTGTCCCTCAGCCTGGTCTCCCTCCACCCCATGGGATCAACAGCCATTTTGGGCCCAGCCCCACCTTGGGCAAGCCTCAAAGCACAAACTACTCAGCTGCTGGGAACTTCCACCCATCGGGCAGCCCCCTGGGGCCCAGCAGCGGATCCACAGGGGAGGGCTACGGGCTGTCCCCACTACGCCCCACATCAGTTCTGCCACCACCTGCACCCGATGGATCCCTTCCCTTCCTGTCCCATGGAGCCTCACAACGGGCAAGCATCACTTCTCCGGTTGAAAAGCGAGAAGATCCAGGGGCTGCAATGAGTAGCTCGTTGGCGGCACCTGAACTCCCAGGTACCCAGGACCCAGGCATGTCCAGCCTCAGTCAGACAGAACTGGAGAAGCAACGTCAGGTAGGTGATATCCTGGAATGGAGCCCCTGTCTCTCTGCTGTCTTCATGCTAGCCCCATGGTTGGAATAGAATGGCCTTACTCCTCTTCACTATTTTCTGCACAGCGCCAGCGACTCCGGGAGCTACTGATTCGGCAGCAGATCCAGCGCAACACCCTTCGGCAGGAGAAGGAGACAGCTGCGGCCGCTGCAGGTGCCCTGGGGCACCCGGGCAGCTGGGGGGCAGAGCCCAGCAGCCCTGCCTTTGAGCAGCTGAGTAGAGGCCAGACTCCTTTCACTGGGACGCAGGTAGGTAGAGTGGCAAGGGGTGTTGGGGCCAGGATACCAAAAGTGGCTCCACCTTCACTCACTTCTGTCTTCTAGGACAAGAGCAGCCTAGTGGGGTTACCCCCAAGCAAGCTAGGTGGCCCCATCTTGGGACCGGGCCCCTTCCCTAGTGATGACCGACTTGCCCGGCCACCTCCACCAGCCACGCCTTCCTCTATGGATGTGAATAGCCGGTGAGGCTCCAGGAAATTCCCTGGGAGTAAACCACGGGGGCAGATTTTATCACCATTATCTGCTGCCTTTGATTTTCCTCTCACTAATCCTCTGGTATCACTCTTCTTCCTCATTCTCCCTCCCTCACTGCTTTAATTCTGTCCTTCCTCACTTCCCCAAGCCCCTCTTTTAGCTCTCCAGCCTGACTATATCTCACTGACTACTGTGTGTTCTTCCAGGCAACTGGTAGGAGGCTCCCAGGCCTTCTATCAGCGAGTGCCCTATCCTGGATCCCTGCCCTTACAGCAGCAGCAACAGCAGCAACTATGGCAGCAGCAACAGCAGCAGCAACAGCAGCAGGCAACAGCAGCAACCTCCATGCGACTCACCATGTCTGCTCGCTTTCCTTCAACTGCTGGACCTGAACTTGGCCGCCAAGCACTAGGCTCCCCTTTGGCAGGAATTCCCACCCGCCTGCCAGGCCCTGCTGAGCCAGTGCCTGGCCCATCTGGTCCTGCCCAGTTCATTGAGTTGCGGCACAATGTTCAGAAAGGACTAGGACCTGGGGGGCCTCTGTTTCCTGGTCAGGGGCCCCCTCAGAGGGCCCGTTTTTTCCCTATAAGCGAGGATGCCCACCGGCTAGCTCCTGAAGGCCTTCGGGGCCTGGCAGTATCAGGCCTTCCCCCACAGAAACCCCCAGCCCCGCCTGCTCCTGAATTGAACAACAGCCTCCATCCAACATCCCACACCAAGGCTCCTACACTGACAGCTGGCTTAGATCTGGTCACCCGGCCCCCCTCCAGCACTGAGCTTGGCCGCCCCCCTGCCCTGGCCCTGGAAGCTGGGAAGTTACCCTGTGAGGATCCTGAGCTGGATGATGATTTTGACGCCCACAAGGCCCTAGAGGATGATGAAGAGCTTGCTCACCTAGGTCTGGGTGTGGATGTGGCCAAGGGTGATGATGAGCTGGGCACCCTGGAAAACCTGGAGACCAATGACCCCCACCTAGATGACCTGCTCAATGGAGATGAGTTTGACCTACTGGCGTACACTGACCCTGAGCTGGACACTGGGGACAAGAAGGACATCTTCAATGAGCACCTAAGGCTGGTGGAGTCAGCAAATGAGAAGGCTGAGCGGGAGGCCCTGCTTCGGGGGGTGGAACCAGGACCGTTGGGCCCTGAGGAGCGCCCTCCCCCTGCCACTGATGCCTCTGAGCCTCGCCTGGCATCTGTTCTCCCTGAGGTGAAGCCCAAGGTGGAGGAGGGTGGGCGCCACCCTTCCCCCTGCCAATTCACCATTACCACCCCCAAGGTAGAGCCAGGACCTGTGGCTACTTCCCTTGGCCTGGGGCTAAAACCAGGACAGAACGTGCTGGGCAGCCGGGACACCCGGATGGGCACAGGGCCATTTTCTGGTAGTGGGCACACAGCTGAGAAGGGGCCTTTTGGGGCCACAGGAGGACCACCAGCTCACCTGCTAACCCCCAGCCCACTGAGTGGCACAGGAGGATCTTCCCTGCTAGAGAAGTTTGAGCTAGAGAGTGGAGCCTTGACCTTGCCTAGTGGACATGGAGCATCTGGGGATGAGCTCGACAAGATGGAGAGCTCGCTAGTAGCCAGTGAGTTGCCCCTGCTTATTGAGGACCTGTTGGAACATGAGAAGAAGGAGCTACAGAAGAAACAGCAGCTTTCAGCCCAGCTCCAGCCTGCCCAACAGCAGCAACAGCAGCAGCCGCAGCCCCAGCAGCAACAGCAACAGCAACATTCCTTACTGTCCGCAGCAGGCCCTGCCCAGGCAATCCCTTTACCACATGAGGGCTCTTCTCCCAGTTTGGCTGGGCCCCAACAGCAACTTGCCCTGGGTCTTGGAGGTGCCCGACAGCCAGGTTTGGGCCAACCACTGATGTCCACCCAGCCACCAGCTCATGCCCTCCAGCAGCGCCTGGCCCCAACCATGGCCATGGTGTCCAACCAAGGGCATATGCTAAGTGGGCAACATGGGGGGCAGGCAGGCTTGGTGCCCCAGCAAAGCCCACAGCCAGTACTAGCACAGAAACCCATGGGCACCATGCCACCTTCTATGTGCATGAAGCCCCAGCAGCTAGCAATGCAGCAGCAGCTGGCCAACAGCTTCTTCCCAGATACAGGTAACCTCAGCTACTGGCATGGTTGAGTTACTCAGGGATGATTGATTTTACCACCAAACAGGCACTGAGGCTAGGGCCCTAAGATATGCCCTAATAAAGAGAGATAGGACACAGAGTTTTGGCTAAATAGTATAGTAGTGACGTAAGCAGAGGGCACTGTTGTTTTTATGATGGGAGGGAATAGTTCTTTGCATATAGGAAGCATTCAGATAGGTGAATTAATGAATGAAGTGAATGAAGCTTGATTAGCAAAGGTTTTGTAGCTGTGGTGAGGTTGAAAGTTCAGATCTCAGGTGTATAAGGAAAAGCAATCTGGATGAGTGAAAGATTGAGGCTATAGCGGTAGGGAAACCTGGGGTGGTATATTTGGAGAACAGTGAATGAAGTAGTGAGTGGGCACTGCCATAATTGTGGAGAGGTAAGAAGTAGGACCATATTGAGGATAACCTCAACTTACAGCACATTTATTGAGTAATTACTATTTGCCAGGCAGTATGCTGAGTGCTTTACAATCATTGTCATCACAGCAGACTCATTAAATAGGTACAATTATTGTGTTTGATTACAGAAGAGAAAACTAAGATATGGAAGTTAAGTATTTGTCTAAGATTACACAGCAGTTAGCAGAGGTAGAGCTGAACACTAGTACTTCACTGCCTCAGAATTCTAGAATGCATTTTGCTAGTCTTTTAGAAAGTGAGTCAGTTAAGCTCTCTGAACAGTGGAGATACATACATAATGCAGGATGTTAGAAAGATTTTGATGGTTGTTTAGTTCTCCTTTTTTTTACCCAACATCCTGGACTGACAGGACAGTGGGTTCTAGGTGGTATTCTTGTCTGTCCCTAATAGCTCTGACATCTGAAACTTTGCCATAGTACCCACATCTTGGACTCTTGAGTTGTGCTAGTTGCACTAAGGAGATTACTTTGAAGAATACTTTTTAGGTTATAAAATGTACCGATATTCTCGTTACATATGGTCCTCTGTAGCTCCAAGAGGTAGGCAGAGCAGGGGTGATCTTTATCAAATAGAAATAAACTGATGCTTAGAGAGGTGAAGTAAATTGATCTGCTGATGCAGCAAATATTTAGAGTCCTTTTTCCTGGGACTCTACAAGTAAAAGCAGGATCAAGTCCTCTGACTAACAGAGCTGTGTCACCAGGCTGCTTGGTTCCTAGCTCAGTGGTCTTTCTGCTGTGCCATGTCATTGTTTTGCATGGGTTAGTGGAGGTTAGGGTGTAGGAACAAAGAGCAGTCACATGGGTCATTTACCTCCCCCAAAGCCCAGCTCATTTAGCTCCTCCCTTTGTAGACCTGGACAAATTTGCTGCAGAAGATATCATTGATCCCATTGCAAAGGCCAAGATGGTGGCTTTGAAAGGCATCAAGAAAGTGATGGCTCAGGGGAGCATTGGGGTAGCACCTGGTATGAACAGGTAAGTCTTGGAGTTAGGATAGATAGGGTTGGCTCTTTTCTTTTCCAGTCATATCCCTTCCCTGTTTGACCTCCCTCACTACTTGACTCACTTTTTTGCCTTTTAACTTTGCCTTCACCAACACTTATTCCTTTATGCTTTGATGGACTCCAGGCAGCAAGTGTCACTGCTAGCCCAGAGGCTGTCTGGGGGATCTGGGGGTGATTTGCAGAACCATGTCGCACCTGGGAGTGGCCAGGTGAGTTTTTAGGGAGGAGTCTGAACTTGTATTATGCTGTTGGTCCACTTTTCTTAAGGCCTAGCATGGAACAATGACCCTTTAGCAGTCTCTTTCATCACAGGAGCGGAATGCCAGTGACCCTGCCCAGCCTCGCCCCAACCCACCCACTTTTGCCCAGGGAGTTATCAGTGAGTATGGGGCATAGGAGGAAGGTGCAAGGAAGTGGCTAGAGACCTATGGAGGGAAAGAGATCAGAGTTACCCTTTTGCAGGTTCTGACACCCTGCTTCCTCTCCCAGATGAGGCAGACCAACGGCAATATGAGGAGTGGCTATTTCACACTCAGCAGCTCCTGCAGATGCAATTGAAGGTGCTAGAGGAGCAGATTGGTGTGCATCGCAAGTCTCGGAAGGCTCTGTGTGCCAAGCAGCGCACTGCCAAAAAGGCAGGTCGTGAGTTCCCAGAAGCTGATGCCGAGAAGCTCAAGCTGGTTACAGAGCAGCAGAGCAAGATCCAGAAACAGTTGGATCAGGTGGGGAAAGCAAACTTCAGCTTATCACCCAGAAGCCAGGGATGAAGGATTGCATGGGTGGGCAGGCTCCTAGCTGACCTCTCTGACCCATCTAACTTAGGTTCGGAAACAGCAGAAGGAGCACACTAATCTCATGGCAGAATATCGAAACAAGCAGCAGCAACAGCAGCAACAGCAGCAACAGCAGCAGCAACAACACTCCGCTGTGCTGGCCCTCAGCCCTTCTCAGAGTCCCCGGCTACTCACCAAGCTCCCCGGGCAGCTGCTCCCTGGCCATGGGCTGCAGCCACCACAGGGTCCCCCGGGTGGGCAAACTGGAGGTCTTCGCCTGCCTCTTGGGGGTATGGCACTACCTGGACAGCCTGGTGGGCCTTTTCTTAACACAGCCCTGGCCCAGCAGCAGCAACAGCAGCATTCTGGTGGGGCTGGATCCTTAGCTGGCCCCTCAGGGGGCTTTTTCCCTGGCAACCTTGCTCTCCGAAGCCTTGGACCTGACTCGAGGCTTTTACAGGAAAGGCAGCTGCAGCTGCAGCAGCAACGCATGCAGCTGGCCCAGAAACTGCAGCAGCAACAGCAGCAACAGCAGCAGCAGCAACAGCAACAGCAGCAGCATCTTCTAGGACAGGTGGCAGTCCAACAGCAACAGCAGCAGGGTCCCAGTTTACAGGCAAACCAGGCTCTGGGTCCCAAACCCCAGGGGCTTCTGCCTCCCAACAGTCACCAGGGCCTTCTGGTCCAGCAGTTGTCCCCTCAGCCACCCCAGGGACCCCAGGGCATGCTGGGTCCTACCCAGGTGGCAGTGTTGCAGCAGCAGCACTCTGGAGCTCTGGGCTCCCAGGGCCCTCACAGACAGGTGCTTATGACCCAGTCCCGGGTGCTGAGTTCCCCCCAGCTGGCACAGCAGGGTCATGGCCTTATGGGACATCGACTGGTCACAGCCCAGCAACAACAGCAGCCACAACAGCACCAACAGCAGGGACCCATGGCAGGGCTTTCCCATCTTCAGCAGGGCCTGATGTCACACAGTGGGCAGCCCAAACTGAATGCTCAGACCCTGGGCTCGTTACAGCAGCAACAGCTCCAGCAGCAGCAACTTCAACAGCAGCAACAGCAGCTACAACAGCAGCAGCAGCAGCTACAACAGCAACAGCAGCAGCTTCAGCAGCAACCCCAGCAGCTTCAGCAACAGCAGCAGCTTCAGCAACAGCAGCACCTGCAACAACAGCAGCAGCTACAGCAGCAGCTTCTGCAGCAGCAGCAGCAACAGCAACAGCAGCAACAACAGCAGCAGCAGCAGCAGCAGCAACAGCAACAGCAACAGCAACAGCAGATGTGCCTCTTGAATCAGAGTCGAACTTTGTTATCTCCTCAGCAGCAACAGCAACAGCAGGTGACACTTGGCCCTGGCATGCCAGCCAAGCCTCTTCAACACTTTTCTAGCCCCGGAGCCCTGGGCCCAACCCTCCTTCTGACGGGCAAGGAACAAAACACTGTAGAGACGGCTCTTCCTTCAGAGGTCACTGAGGGGCCCTCAGCACATCAGGGAGGGCCATTAACAGTAGGTCCTGCATCTGAGTCAGTGGCTACGGAACCAGGGGAGGTAAAGCCCTCCCTCTCTGGGGACTCACAACTTCTGCTTGTCCAACCCCAGGCCCAGCCTCAGTCCAACTCTTTGCAGCTGCAGCCACCTTTGAGGCTCCCAGGACAACCACAGCAGCAAGTTAACTTACTCCACTCAGCAGGTGTAGGAAACCATGGGCAAATAGGCAGTGGATCATCTTCTGAGGCCTCATCTATGCCCCACCTGCTGGCCCAACCCCCTGTTTCCTTAGGGGAGCAGCCTGGGCCCATGACCCAGAATGTTCTGGGCCCCCAACAGCCCCTTGGGCTAGAGCGGCCTATGCAGAATAATGCAGGGGCACAGCCTCCCAAACCAGGACCTGTCCCCCAGTCTGGGCAGGGTCTACCTGGGGTTGGAGTCACGCCTACAGTGGGTCAGCTTCGAGCACAGCTCCAAGGAGTCCTGGCCAAAAACCCACAGCTGCGGCACTTGAGCCCTCAGCAGCAGCAGCAGCTACAGGCCCTCCTCTTGCAGCGGCAGCTGCAGCAGAGTCAGGCAGTACGCCAGACTCCACCCTACCAGGAGCCTGGAACCCAACCCACTCCCCTCCAGGGCCTCCTGGGCTGCCAACCTCAACCTGGGGGCTTCACTGGATCTCAGACAGGCCCTCTTCAGGAGCTGGGGGCAGGACCTCGACCTCAGGGCCCACTCCGGCTCTCTGCCCCACAAGGAGCCTTATCCACAGGACCAGGCGTTGGCCCTGTCCATCCCACACCTCCATCACCCAGTCCCCAAGAGCCAAAGAGACCTTCTTCACAATTACCTTCCCCCAGTGCCCAGCTCACCCACACCCATCCAGACACCCCAAAGCCCCAGGGGCCAACCTTGGAGCTGCCTCCTGGGAGGGTCTCACCTGCTGCTGCCCAGCTTTCGGATACCTTCTTTGGCAAGGGGCTGGGACCTTGGGACCCCCCAGACAACCTAGCAGAAGCCCAGAAGCCAGAGCAGTGCAGCCTGGTGCCTGGGCATCTGGAGCAGGTGAATGGACAGGTGGTACCTGAGCCACCCCAACTCAGCATCAAGCAGGAGCCTCGGGAAGAGCCATGTGCCCTGGGAGCCCAGGCGGTGAAGAGGGAGGCCAATGGGGAACCAGTAGGGGCATCAGGTACCAGCAACCACCTCCTGCTGGCAGGCCCCCGCTCAGAGGCTGGGCATCTGCTCTTGCAGAAGCTTCTACGCGCAAAGAATGTGCAACTCAGCGCTGGGCGGGGGCCTGAGGGGCTTCGAGCTGAGATCAACGGGCACATTGACAGCAAGCTGGCCGGGCTGGAGCAGAAACTACAGGGTACCCCCAACAACAAGGAGGTAAGTACTCTGGTTAGAGTGGATCAGACAGCATGGGTCCTGGAGGGCGGGAGCAGAGCAAACACGTCTGGGTCAGACAACGGGTGAGGTCTCTAAGGATGAGAGCAGCAGCCTTCACAGGGCTTATCTGGCTTAGGATGCAGCAGCAAGGAAGCCTTTGACACCAAAGCCCAAGCGGGTACAGAAGGCAAGCGACAGGTTGGTGAGCTCCCGAAAGAAGCTGCGGAAGGAGGACGGGGTCAGGGCCAACGAGGCCTTGCTGAAACAGCTGAAACAGGTGACCCCCAGGAGCCAGTCCCCTGGTCCCATCCCAGGATAGGGAGCACCCTGTCCCCCAGCCGTGCAATGACAGGTACAAACGCTGCAAGTTTCCAACTTGATCATCTTGCCCCTCTTAGGAGCTGTCCCTGCTGCCCTTGACGGAGCCTACCATCACCGCCAACTTTAGCCTCTTTGCTCCCTTTGGCAGTGGCTGCCAAATCAGTGGGCAGAGCCAGCTGAGAGGGGCCTTTGGAAGTGGGGCACTGCCCACTGGCCCTGACTACTACTCCCAGCTGCTTACCAAGGTCAGAAAAATGGCAGTATCTTTTGGGAATAATGAAGTTCTTAGGGAGGTGGAAACGGGTGGAAAACTGGAGGGAATTGCTGACTAGTGTGGGACCAGGAGATTACATAAGTGTCCCTATGCCATTTTGTACACAACACCCACCCCACCCCTCAGAATGACCTGAGTAACCCGCCGACACCACCCTCGTCGCTGCCCCCCACCCCGCCCCCGTCGGTGCAGCAGAAGATGGTGAATGGCGTGACTCCCTCCGAAGATCTGGGGGAGCACCCCAAGGATCCAGCCTCTGCCAGGGACACTGAAGGGCCATTGAGGGGTGGTAAGCGAAGAGGTGACTGCCTTTCCCAGTGGTATTCAGGGGCCTGGGTCCGAGCAGTTAGGGTAGCCTGCCTCACAGTGTAAGAAGCAAGTGGGTTGTATGCTACTGTGCCACTGCAGGACAGGCTGGCTGGGTGGGAAGGACCTCTTCAGGATCGATTTGCTGGGGACAAGGATGGGCTTCTGGAATCTGTTGCCAAAGCAATAGGGGAGCTTAGTTGCAGGGAGAATCTGAGCAAAGCTCTGTGTAGAACAAGCAGTCCAGCTTTCGTGAGTATAGCGCTACAGTCCGATCTAGATTTGAACTCTGGTACCTGTATATATTTAGCTGCATTACTTCAGACAAGTGATTTGATTGGCTTATGTGAGCCTCAGATTCCCCTCTTAAATTGGGTATTTAATATTCATCAGTGATTATAAACCCATGCCTATAAACCCGGCTACTAAGGAGGTTAAGGCAGAAGGATGGCAAGTTTCAGTCCAGCCTGGACAACTTAGTGAGGCCCTGTCTCAAAATAAGAAAAAGCCGGGCGTGGTGGTGCACACCTGTAATCCCAGCATTCAGGAGGCTGAGGCAGGAGGATTGCCACAAGTTCAAGACCAGCTTGGGCTACAAAGTCAGTTCATGGGAAGCCTGAACTGCTTAGTGAGACCTTGCCTCAAAAAATAAAAAATAAAAAAGATGGGAGATCACTCCCTAGATTTAGTCCCTAGCACTGAAGAAAAAAAAGAGAGTGGAAGAAAATTTAAAAATTGAGCTAGTGGAGTTGTTAAAAGATTATTTAAAAAGAATGTACCTAAATTCCAGTGTTTGGCATATGGAAAGGGTCAATAAATGTCTGCCCCAAATTCGGAGGTGAGTGGAATCATAATAGCTAAGCTGAGGTCTCATGCTAGTTGGGCCTGAAATTGTGGGGAGAAATCTCCATCTGCTTTGGCCATCTTCACCCTGACTTCTTCCTACCCGTCCCTTAGATGCTTCAGAGGTGAAGAGTCTAGACCTGCTGGCTGCCTTGCCCACACCCCCTCACAATCAGATTGAGGATGTCAGGTGAGGTGGGGCTGAAATTGGTGGTGGAGCATGGGAGTATGGGGCAGGTTGCCCTATTTTCTCTTGGCCAGTGGCAGATTTCGAGTAAGGGCGTGATACCTGGTGGTCTCTAGATTTGGGAGGGAGAATTCACTGAGCTATACCAATGATGTCTACCTTTGGCCCACAGGATGGAAAGTGATGAGGATAGTGACTCTCCTGACAGTATTGTACCAGCTTCATCCCCTGAGAGCATCCTGGGAGAGGAGGCCCCTCGTTTCCCTCACCTGGGTTCAGGCAGGGGGGAACAGGGTGACCGGGCCCTCTCTCCTGTCATCCCTATCATTCCTCGGGCCAGCATCCCAGGTATGTACTGCTCTGAGCACGGGCCAGGCCCAGCTTGGCTGCGTTGTCAGAAGCCAAGGGCAGGGATGGGTGGTGGAAGGAGGCAGCTGAGACTGCACAAGTTGCTCTTCTCTCTTGCAGTTTTCCCAGATACCAAACCATATGGGGGTCTGGACTTGGAAGTCCCTGGAAAGCTGCCTGCCACAGTTTGGGAGAAGGGCAAAGGGAGTGAGGTGTCAGTCATGCTGACCGTTTCTGCTGCTGCAGCCAAGGTATTTCCTGGGGGTGCCTCAAGGCGACAGAGACCCTGGTCAGGGGATAGTCACTCGATCACAGATGTGATTTTCAAAAACTACTCCTGAGTGCATGCTGTCTGTGAAAGCTGGGGCTAGAGGCTAGAGGTGGGAGAAAGGAAAAAATGTCTGTTGTTTTTGCATTAGCAGGGTTTTATGGTCAGAGAAAGTTGAAAAACCCAGTTAAAACAACAGTACTGAGCTGGGTGTGGTGGTGCACTCCTGGAATCCCAGCACTTGGGAGGCTGAGGCAGGAGGATCACCAGGAGTTCGAGGCCAGCCTGGGCTACATAGTGAGTTCAGGCTAGTCTGAACTACAAAGTGAGACCCTGTCTCAAAAAATAAAACAACAGTACCCATTTTGTTTCGTTTTGTTTTTTGACTGAGACCCCTCAGTCCTTTTAATTTACAAATGTAGAGTGAATCTCCTTGTGGGAACACTGGGCATCATTTGCTGAACTCAGTTTTTCTGTGCTTGTGGCGTTCCTGTGAGTGTCTGCAGCAGTCTGGAAATGGCTGCTGTGAAGGAGGTGTGTGAGAAGAGCTGGTGTAGCCTGGGTAGCACCTACCAACTCCCTGAGCAGGGGCTTCAGGCTGTCCTTGTCCCCACACAGCTGGAGATAAGTTCAGATACTCAGCTGACATGTCTCTCCCATCCCTTCACCTGCCTTGGCAGAACCTGAATGGTGTGATGGTGGCAGTGGCAGAACTGTTAAGCATGAAGATCCCCAACTCCTATGAGGTGCTGTTCCCAGAAAGCCCTGCCCGTGCAGGCATTGAGCCTAAGAAAGGGGAAGCTGAGGGCCCTGGTGAGTGGGGCAGGAAGGTGCCTTGGGATCAGAGGGCATGGGTCCTGGTGGGAGCTCTGAGCCCTTTCTTCTGCAGGTGGGAAAGAAAAGAATCTAAGCAGCAAGAGCTCAGACTCTGGCCCTGATTGGCTGAAACAGTTTGATGCAGTGTTGCCTGGCTATACCCTCAAGAGCCAGCTAGACATCTTGAGCCTCTTGAAACAGGTAGGCCTGGAGGAGAGAAAGGGTAGGTGTTAGGAGAAAAAGGTGCTGCCTAGGGTAAAGAAGGCAGAGGCTTTTTGAGGGAGTGTAATCTGGCTTGTAAGGGAGTGGGGAGTTGGCTGAGGAGATGGCACTAACAATCCTGGACACCCTCTCCTAGGAGAGCCCTGCCCCAGAGCTGCCCACCCAGCACAGCTACACCTACAACGTCTCCAATTTGGATGTGCGACAGCTCTCGGCCCCACCTCCGGAGGAACCCTCCCCACCCCCATCCCCCTTGGCACCCTCTCCTGCCAGCCCTCCTGCCGATCCCCTAGGTGAACTCCCCGTTGAACCCTTAGCTGAGCCACCAGTACCCTCACCCCTGCCACTGGCCTCATCCCCTGAGTCAGCTCGTCCCAAGCCCCGAGCCCGGGCCCCTGAAGAAAGTGAAGATTCCCGGCCTCCTCACCTCAAGAAGTGGAAGGGAGTGCGCTGGAAGCGGCTGAGGCTGCTGCTGACCATCCAGAAGGGCAGTGGGCACCAGGAGGATGAGCGGGAAGTGGCAGAGTTTATGGAGCAGCTTGGCACAGCCTTGCGACCTGACAAGGTGCCTCGAGATATGCGGCGCTGCTGCTTCTGTCATGAGGAGGGGGATGGGGCCACTGACGGCCCTGCCCGCCTGTTGAACCTGGACCTGGACCTGTGGGTGCACCTCAACTGTGCCCTGTGGTCCACGGAGGTGTATGAGACCCAGGGCGGGGCACTGATGAATGTGGAGGTTGCCTTGCACCGAGGACTGTTAACCAAGTGCTCCCTGTGCCAGCGAACGGGTGCCACCAGCAGCTGCAATCGTATGCGTTGCCCCAATGTCTACCATTTTGCCTGTGCTATCCGCGCCAAGTGTATGTTCTTCAAGGACAAGACCATGCTGTGTCCAATGCATAAGATCAAGGGGCCCTGTGAGCAAGAACTGAGTTCATTTGCTGTCTTCCGGCGGGTCTACATTGAGAGGGATGAAGTGAAACAGATTGCCAGCATCATCCAGCGGGGAGAACGGCTGCACATGTTCCGTGTGGGGGGCCTTGTGTTCCACGCCATTGGACAGCTGCTCCCTCACCAGATGGCTGACTTCCACAGTGCCACTGCCCTCTATCCTGTGGGCTACGAGGCCACACGCATCTACTGGAGCCTCCGTACCAACAACCGCCGATGCTGCTACCGCTGCTCCATTGGAGAGAACAATGGGCGGCCAGAGTTTGTCATCAAAGTCATGGAGCAGGGCCTGGAGGACTTGGTTTTCACTGATGCCTCTCCACAGGGTGAGTGAGCATTGGACCCTTGAATTGGTAACCTGAGCAAGTTTCTCCCCAGGGTCACTTTGTAACGTCAGTACCCTCCCTGTGAATAATCCTGCCGCACCTTAGGGTAGTCTCTTGAAAATCCTAGAGAAGCTGGATGAGGTGGTACATACCTATAATCCCAGCACTCAGAGAGGCTGAGGTAGGAAGATTGCAAGTTTGAGTCCAGCCTGAGCAACTTAATGACTTAGGGAGACCCTGTCACAAAAAATAAAAAAGGGCTGGGGATGTAGCTTGATGTGAAGGCCATGGATTCAGTCCCCAGTACTATGGGATGGGGGGGGGGCACTCAGGTAATATGTTTCACCCTCTCAGTTACCTTAAATTCCTTTGTAATTGAAAATATTTTGCTTGCGCCAGGCATGGTGGTACATGCTTGTAATCTCAGGACTTCGGAGGCTAAGGCAAGAGGATCGTGAATTTGAGGCCAGCCTGGGCTACGTAGCAAGTTCAAGGCCAGCTTGGACCATATAGTGAGACTCTGTCTCAAAACAATTTTTTCTTTTCTTGCTTGTCTGATTTCACATATTCTAGCTGATTTTCCTATCAGTGGAACTAAAAGATTCAGTTTAGAGACCCCATCATCTGGTGTACCCAACCTGATCATAACTTTCTTGTGTTTGTTTTTCTCTATATAAAATTCTCTTGATCTTGGTTTTTGTGTTAATATTAAAAATAACAAGAAGAGGCCAGGGATGTAGCTCAGTGGCATTGCACCTGCCTGGCAAGCACAAGGTCCTGAGTTCAATACCCAGTATTAAAAAAAACAAAAAACAAAAACAAGACCAGATAGTATTTATTGAACATTTAGTATGTAACCGAAAATTAAGTGATTTATATAGGTTATTTTGTTCATGCAACCCTATAAGTAGTATGATTATGCCCAATTTATACAGAAATTGAGTCTTCAGTGGCTCCACGCCTGCCTTGCAAGCACAGGTCCTGAGTTCGATCCCCAGTACCGGGGTTAAAAAAAAAAGAAAAAGAAATTGAGTCTTGCAGAGAGATTGAAGTATTTGCCTCAAGGTCCCATGCCCAGTGCTAGAACCCAAATCCAATCCTTCCCAACTGCAAAGTATACATGTTCTTTCAGCAAGCACTGTGACCTCTGCTGGGTCTCTGAGACCTGGGCTTGTTTGTCACAGGCTATGATTACCTTTCAGGTTGAAACCTGGCTTCGTGAAAGAGAATGGGACTAGGAAGCCAGGCAAGGGTTTTGAAGATCCACACACCTTCATGACAGGGTGGGGTAAAGACCATAGAAAACAACTGCATCTCAGGAATGGGGCTAAGGTGTGTAGGTCGATGATCAGAGGCTTCCACTAACGGCTACGTTTTGCTTTCTAGCTGTGTGGAATCACATCATTGAGCCAGTGGCTGCCATGAGAAAAGAGGCTGATATGCTGCGACTCTTCCCTGAGTACCTGAAGGGCGAGGAGCTCTTCGGGCTGACAGTGCATGCTGTGCTTCGCATAGCTGAATCAGTAAGCAAGGGGCTGGGAGCTGGAGGGCTAGGTGGGCACTGGAAACCTTGGCTGGGCCCCACAGGAGCTCAGGCTAAGGAGAGAACTGCCTGTGCCTGCAGCTGCCTGGGGTGGAGAGCTGTCAAAACTATTTATTCCGCTATGGGCGCCACCCCCTGATGGAACTGCCACTCATGATCAACCCCACTGGCTGTGCCCGATCAGAGCCCAAAATTCTCACACACTACAAACGGTGAGCTTGTGAAGCTGGGGCCATGGGCTGCGGTTATGGGTGTTGGTAGAGATCCGCTGGGCACCTTATGAGGGTTTGGGATACAGATCAGAGTTCCTTCCAAAAAACCAGGGGTTCACTCAGACCTGTTTAGAGGGTGTGCAGGTATCACTGAGGTATCCCTTTCCTCCTCTGCAGTCTGTTCAGGTATATGGGGTTGACCAGGGCTGTAGGACAGAGTTGTCTTGGGCACCCTGGGAATGGCTACTGGGGAAAGTCTGGGTAGACAGGCTATGGGTGAAATTTTATGAACTATGTAAGTGGCCCGGTCACTTCTGTGTTGCTTCCAGGGGGGCCTGTGATTCTCCCAAACCTCAGATACCCTATGAGTGCTAGGGTCACCTTCCCTTCCCGAGGCTGAGTTGGTGTCAAAAATAAATAATTAGAAATATAATAGGAAAATAATAAAACCTTACATTTGTATAGCACTTTATACTTTTTTTTTCAAAGCGTTTTCACATCCATTATCTCATTTGATCCTCACAACAACCTTATGAGGTAGGTAGGGCAGGTGGTATGACCCCCATTTCACAGCTGAGAAAACTGAGGCACAGAAAGCCTACGTGACTAGACAAAGGTCACATAGCTGGGACCGGACCCTTACCTCTTGACTTGTGGGTCACTGTTCTTTCTGTGGACCACAGTAGCCTGACCTTGGGTAGAGGGAGGCAGAATCCATGGTAGCAGGGATTTCTTGAAGGCCTGTGGTAGCTCCTAGGCTGCTGCCGTAGAGCGTCAGAGACTACCCCTAGTCAGCCCTAGTCCTTGATGCTCTACAACAGTGGTTTTCAAACTGTGAGTCCATGCGTTCCAAAAGACCTGAACACATAAACTGAGGGGCAGAACTTAGCCCTCCCCATGCTTAATTCCATCTTCCCCATATTGGATTCTACCAGAATTCCTTTTTCACATAGCTTATGGATTGGAGTTCAGTCAACATTTTGTCAAAGAAAAAAAAAATGTTAAATGAAGAACCCAAACGTTTGAAAACCACTGCTCTGGGATGGGCAAGAATTTGACTGATGCCCTAGGGTGGTAAAAGGCATCCCGCCAGGCAGCAGTCATTCCCCTGCACTGAGCCATCTGCGCAGAGGCCGATCTTATGTCAGAGAATGGGACAGTCTGAAGAAAGGCAAGGATATCACCTTTAGGCTGTGAATTCACAGCCGATTTTAATTCAAATCCAGCCCACTGTGGTAGACACAGCTCCTGTTTTCAGGGCATCCAGTATGTGCAGGACGTAGGACTCAGACATTTGAGCAAACCATCAGCTTAAATTGTAGGCCTAGGCTGCTTGGGGGAAGACCTCCCAGAGGAGCATGGCCTTTTGTATGGTTTGGCAGGAGGCTGGGAGAAAGGAGATGGGAGAGCAGGCTCAGTGTAGGGGAATCGGTGCCCCCCTTCCCTCCATATTTGCCCTCCCATCCTGGCCTGTCTGCCACCCAGAGTGTCAGAAGGGTCCCCATAGATAGTTGCTGCCTCTCCAGAGTTGAGACCCAGGTGCCTCCACTCTACTCCTGAAGCAGCACTTCCAGTGCTTGCTGGCAGTATATGCCCCTAAATGGCATATTGCACATCCCGGGGAGGAGGTGGGTGGTGCTTGTTATGAGGGCGAGCTGCCTTGTCATGGACTGTATCACCTCCCAGGCCCCATACCCTGAACAGCACCAGCATGTCTAAGGCATATCAGAGCACCTTCACAGGCGAAACCAACACCCCGTACAGCAAGCAGTTTGTGCACTCCAAGTCATCTCAGTACCGGCGCCTGCGTACCGAGTGGAAGAACAACGTGTATCTGGCTCGCTCCCGTATCCAGGGCCTGGGGCTCTATGCAGCCAAGGACCTAGAAAAGCACACAATGGTCATCGAGTACATTGGCACCATTATTCGTAATGAGGTGGCCAATAGGCGGGAGAAAATCTATGAGGAGCAGGTATGGGCTGGCCGAGGTCCATTGTGGTGCGTGGTCCACACTCAGCCAAGGAACAAGGGGCAATTTTGGGTCTAGAGGGGCAGACGGCTGGGGGAGGGAGGTGTGCCATATAAGCCCAAAGCTTAAGTCTGGTGTCTGATACTCTTGTCCCTTTTTGTGCAACCTCTGCCTTTCTAGAACCGAGGCATTTACATGTTCCGAATAAACAATGAACATGTGATTGATGCTACATTGACCGGAGGCCCTGCTAGGTAAGAGAGAAAGGAGTGATTTAAGGTCCTTGTGGGTGGCCCTCTGGGCATAGGCCAACAAAAAAGTAAAATTGTCTCCACCCATTTGCTTGGCATTACTGCTTATCTCACTTCCCAGGTACATTAACCATTCCTGTGCCCCTAACTGTGTGGCGGAAGTTGTGACATTTGACAAGGAGGACAAAATCATCATCATCTCCAGCCGGCGAATCCCCAAAGGAGAGGAGGTAAGAGGAAACATCTGCGAGAGTAACAAAACCACTCCTCCTTCTTACCTCCTTCTCTGCCATTCATTCCCCAGGAGCTGAGTTTTGATGCCAGTACTCATAGATCAGCCTGTGCCCCTCTCCTCTGGGGGCAAGTTTTGATTGTGCCTTCTTTTCTTTCCAGCTGACCTATGACTATCAGTTTGATTTTGAGGATGATCAGCACAAGATCCCCTGTCACTGTGGAGCCTGGAATTGTCGGAAATGGATGAACTAAGAAGCTTTGAGGCTACCAGGCAGGGGAGTCCCCCCACCCCCGACCTCTTCCCTGAAAGGGATGAGGGGGAAGAGAGGTAGCAGCCAGAGCCAGGACCCAGGGCTGGGGCTGCCGGCTGACCGGAGCCCCTGGAGCAAGAGGCTGGGCTAGAGGGCCCTAGGCCAAGCCCACCCTGGGCACCAGGGACAACCCTCTTCCCCGCCACCGGCCCTCAGGCTGGCATCTCTGCCCCTAGCTCCAGGAGGGGCTAGATAGAAGCAGCCATTGGGCATCTCAGGTTTGAGGGGGATATGGGCCGGGAACTACCCAGAAGGACCTGGGAGGCAGCAGGGAGGGAGGAGGATGTGTGGCTGGGCCTCACAGCCCTGCTGCTTCCACCGACCTCTCTGGCCCAATTCAAGGCTGCAAAGAGACTTGACTAAGCTTGACAATCCCAAAGGCCGGGTCCCACACCTGGCCCTGCCTGCCGGGTCCTGCCCCCATCCTCACCCCCATCCCTTTCAATCTGTCTCTGTCTCCCTCTTCTCCTCTGTGTTTCTTTCTCTCTATGGGTTGTGTTTCCTTGTTTTCCACTCTGACAAATGCAACATGAACGGGAAAGAGGCATCAAGCTGCCCAGGAGGGCAAGCTGGGCAAGCCGGGCAAGGAGACCCCGCACCCACACCTACCTCATTTAAGTGTTGGATTTTTTGCTGTTTTGAAATGTGAGACCCTCTCCAAGCCCCCTACTGCCCCAACCCTCTCCCGCACCTCACTGCCCTCTTCTGAGTGGGTAGAGCGGGGTAGGAGGAGGAAGAAAAAACAACAACAAAAAATCCATCTTTGTTTTTAATTATGGGCATGGGATGGTGGTTGAAGCAAATGGTGATGAAGATTGGGGATGACTGGCCCCTGGTTTCTCTAGAACTTCCTTCTCCATCTGGACATGGGGGCAGGAGGTGTGTGCTATACCTAGGACCAGGATATCTCCCTCCTGTTTTCCCAACCTCATCATGAGCCCATTTGCCCTCCAGCCCCTGGATGGGGTGGGTGGGGGGTGGGTGAGGGCTGTCCCTGAGTGGCATGCCCATACCCAGTGAGGCAGGGTGTGGCCCGGAGCTCCCACTTTCCCTCAGTCACCAAACTGCTGCTGGTCTGGTGGGAAGGGGTGGTGATGTGGGGATGGGGAGCTTAGTGTCAGCGCGGGGAGGGTGGGGGGTATTTATCTATTTATACATGGGATTGTACATAGTCTTGTGGGGCATGGGGGAGCCGGCTGGAGGTGAGAACCCTCCCCTCTCCCCCTACCCCCTGGGGAGAGCAAATGTAAAACTACTAATTTTTGTGCTTTATATATTCTATATAAATATATCTATTTTCTTTTTACAAAACCAGTTTATAAATGGTAGGGGGGTGTGGGGTGGACACATGGAACTCCCCTTGTGGGGGAGCCCCCTCCATTACCCAACCTACCGCCCTTTTCCTCACCCCGCACTCCCCACCCCTAGCTATGACTGCTGTAAGGTCGGGGTATAGAGAGAGGCTGGGCAATTCCCACCCTGTTGTATAGTTGGACTATGTTATAACGCACAAAAGTGAGCTGGCCCCAGGGGGAGCCAGAGGGTGATGGGTTTCCTGCCTTCTTTTCCTTCCCCTTTCTGCCCAAGCTTGTGCTGCAGTTGAACCTCTTCCTGGGGGTAGGAGTAGGTAGGGGGTGGGTGAGGTCCCAGACCCTTCTCTCTTCTCTGGTAGGGAGCCATGGGGATGAAGATGAAGCTTATATGCAGTTCTCTCCTAGGGGCTGTGGGCAAAGGGCATTTTGTAATTAATATTTTCAAGAATCAGATGTCTGGAGTGTAGGGGTGGGCTTGGTGGTGGCGAATGGGCAGGCCTGCTGAAGGGGGAGCACGGTCGCTGTTGTGATTTTAGGTTTGTTTTTGTTTTGTTTTGAATTTGGGGGATTTTGGATTGATGGGGGTAGGGAGTTTTTTGTTTTTTGTTTTTTTTAAGCTGCTTCCTCAACTGTTCAAGCTGCAAATGTTTAAGACAGTAACACCCCTACTCCTGCAGGAACCACTGTAATTAGATCAGACAGTAGGGAGACTGGGCTGCTGCCCCCAAAGCCACAGCCCTTGGATGGTCCTTTTCCAAGAGCCAAAAGGTCTAGGCTACAGCGAGGGGAGATTGGCTCCTGTGAGTCAGGCTCTGGTTGGGGCTTGGGCCCTGGGATTGGGAAAGGAACGGGGCAGACTTTGTAAGCATATGCTAGATATCCGATAGTCCTGTAGAATTTAGTGAAGAAACCTTATACAGTTTTTAATTTTTATATAAACTATAACTCAGATCCAAGCTACAAGGTTGGAATTTTGGTTGTTGGTTTTTTTTTTTTTTTTTAAGTACCCTGCCTGTATAATTGCATCAGAACCCCGCCCCCCCCCGTGTTTGTATTTTGGGTTGGTTTACACTTGCACATATTCAATTTTCAGTTTTTCCCCTTTACAGTCTTCTACCCTCACCTCCAGGACCCTCCCCCTTTTTAAAAAAATAAATCGCTGACAAGTGTGAATCCCGTGAAGACTTTATTTTGTGTTGTGTGTATCCTGTACAGCAAGGTTGGTCCTTCGTAACAACGGATGAAATGGTTCCCTTTTTTAAAACGCCCTCTCACCCCCCAACCCCCGTCCTTGGCATGTTTTGTATCAGCGATCATTCTGAACTGTACATAATTTATGTTTCGAGAGGCAAAGGGCAAGTTTTGGATTTTGCTTCTTCCAAGTTTGTTTTTAAACAACAAATAAAAAAAAGAACATTTTAAATACAAGCGGCTCCGTCCCGTGACCCTCGCCGTCAGCAGGACCCGTGAGGTCCGCGAGCACTCAGGGGAGGGCCGGTCCATCGCCGGAAGGGTGGGTTCCCCGCCTTCCGCCCTGGGGCTGTGTCATGACGTAGACGGAAATGGCGTCTCACTACCGGATGTGGGGCGGGGTCTGCTCCCGAGCTTCCTGAAACGGAGGAACAGAGTCGGCCCCTCTTGCGATGGAGACGGTGAGGAGCACAGGAGGGCGGCGGGGGGCGCTGTGGAGCCTGAGACCCCCAATTCTGAGACGGGGAGGGCCGGACAGAGGCTGGTGCTGCTATTTAGCTAATGAGAAGCTTCCGGGTGTCCGTCCTGTCCCGAGACTGCCCCTCCGCCCCTTCACTGGGCGCAGGTCCTAGGACTGGGCCCCGCCTGTGCATGAGTTCAGCGGTACTCTCGGCCCGAGCGAACAGTGATTTCTGGCTTTCTCCCCGGAGTCCACCTACCCCATGGCAATCTCGGGCTTCCTTTCCTCTTAGCGCTCGAGGCTTCGCTCACGTTTGCATGATGGAGGACAGTAGTGATCCGGCTTTACTGGGTGAGGGGACACCCCACCTCCACCCCCGCTTATAGGTGGTTTGACTGTGATTCCTGCAATTCCTGGCGGAAGGGACATCTGAGAAGTCTTTAATTGCATCAAGACAGGTCATATTCCTTTTGTCCGACTGAGGATTGAAGTTTCTGTGAAGCAGGGAATATTTTAGCGTTAGAGCCCCCAGTGTTCCTTGGACAAGTTTAGGTCATGTCCTCTTCTGCTTAGGCAGGCGAGCAAGTCATTCTTGGCGAGCAGGCATTGACCAATTGTGGCAAGTCCTTGTCACCTTCCCACAGATGCTGCAGGTTGCCTGCTGCATGTTTAGACCCACCTCACTCTCAGGAGCCTTCTTTCTGGAATCTTTCCCATCCACTTGTGGCTCCACAGTTTTTAACCATGAATCCTCTCTCAGACAGAGTAACTCTTCCCAGCTTGGTTTTTATCATCTACTATTGTAATTATATGAGGACTGAAAGTTCACTTTTCTTTGGATCACTTAGTTATATGCCCAGAGTAATTCTTTTTTTTTTTTTTTTTGGTACCGGGGATCCAACTCAGGACCCTGCGCTTGCAAGGCAGGCGGCAGAACCACTGAGCTAAATCCCCAGCCAGAGTAATTCTTTCTCATACCCTTTCTCAGCCTGCAGAGATGTGGTGTTCCTTAGATTACAAGACAGACCAAAGTGGTAAAGTGGTATGCAATCAATCACTCAGACAATGGAATCAGTTTCTACAGAGTGAGAGAATTTTGACCAAGAATAATAGTCTGATTCCATGAATTGTATCATTTTTACTTGTATTATGGTTTTTGAAGAATTTTTACAATTTAGTCCTTATTTCTACATACTGGATTAGGTTCAAAAAAGAAGAAAAGGAAAACGTCCAATTTGAAAGTGCTAGGCCTAATTGGAGTGAGGTGAGGGCAAGCCAGAGATAGCTGTTCCTTAAGATAAACTGTGATGAGGCAACCCACTTTCCGGTCCCCCTTCTGTCTCAGAAGCTTTCTGTCTCTCAATAAATTTTTCCTACTCTTAAAAAAAAAAAATTAAAAATTAAAAAAAAAGATAAACTGTGATAAGTGCTGTCATCAAGATACAAACAAGGACCTGAAAGCATAGGAGAGGGAGAAACTACAGTGGATATATGAGAGGTCTTTGCAGATTGAGAAAGAGAATAGAAATTGGGGTGTACAGAGAATAATTGAGGAATGAGCCAATTCGGGGGTGGCTTGATGTTACTAGAGCTTTAGATTTGGGTTATGATAAAAGAAAACACTAGAAAAGTAGGTTAAGAATAGGTTGGAGATATTGCATACCAGACTGTTTTAACTTTGTTTTGTAATAAGGGGACACAGCAAAGGTTTCTGACCAAGGCAGTGAGTATGCTTTGGGAATGTTCTTACAAGATTTTCTGTCGATGAACTGAGCCACTGCAGAAAATAGTGTTCCTAGTTGCTGGAGATGAAAATCCCTTCCAAACTGAAGGTGCTTTGGTGAGAGAACTTGGTGAAACACAAAAGGTTAATTGAAGAGAAGATAAGAGTTGGGGTAGGGAGCTCAGTTTACAGAATGCTATGGAAGTGAGAGGTGAAAGCCTAAGGTTGTGAAAATGAGGAGAGAGAGATTTGAGGCATATCCAACAGCTTAGTGCCTCAAGACCTCCTTGTTAAGGAGAATAGAGGAGTTGACTACTGTTCTAGGTACCTGAGAAGATAGCGATGCAGCAAAAATAAGAAAGGGAATAATGGTAAGAATAATAGGGCTGGATATGGTAGCACATGCCTGTGATCCCAGCACTTGGGAAGTTAAGGCAGGAGAATCACTGAGTTCAAGGCCAGCCTGAACTGTGTAGCATACCAGTCTCAAAGAAAGGGAAAAGAATAATAGGATTTGAATTGGGTTTGGTGGCACATGCCTATAATCCCAGCACTTGAGCCATGAGTTTGAGGCCAGCCTAAGCTACATAGTGATTTCAAGACCAGCCTGAACTACCCTGTGTCAAAAAAAACAAAAGGGCCGAAGATTTAGCTCAGTGGTTCCACCTGCCTTGCAAGCACAAGATTCCGAGTTCCATCCCCGGAACCAAACAAAAAACAAAAGAATAATAGGATTTAGGGCCAGGGGTTTAGCTCAGTGGTTTCGCTGCATGCAAGGACCCGAATTGGATCCCCGGTACCAAAAAAAAAAAAAAAAAAAAAGATAATAGGATTTGAAGAACAAATATTCTGTTTTATAGTAAAACATTTTGAGGAATCACTGTGATATCTGTGATTGCCAAACAATTGAAAATGTGGATCCTGAGTTTGGAAGAAATAGACACAGTTTGTGTCTATTAATATTTTGTACTTTTATAGTACAGTACCTTCTCAGTGCCCTAAGTTATTAACAGTAGAAAGGGGGGCCAAGGATTTAGCTCAGTGGTTTCACCGCCTGCTGTGCAAGCGCAAGGACCCGAGTTCGATCCCTGGTACCAAAAAAAAAAAAAAAAAAGTAGAAAGGGGTGGTCATAATTTCCACTTTTGTGCAGAGAAACAGGCAGATAAAATCACTCAATTGTGTCTGACTCTTGTATTGATAACTGTACCTCTATTTAGCTATATGTCTCTCTTCTCTAAAACGTAGTTTAGGTGTCCCTGTTCACATCAGTGTGCATCATTATTAAGGAATTTAAAAAATAATTGTGAATTATATACAACATTCCATGCTAGCTGGCAGGGGATATAAAGTAGAAGATAGTTATAGGTTCTAGAAATTTATAATCTGTTTAGATAGATAATGAACAAAATAACTAGCACAGTGTGGTATGTACGTATCATATGATGAGTGCTGTAATTTCTAGAAGTAGCTGTTTCTGTATTTTATATAGATTTTTGTGAGGCTATGGTATACCATGTGTGTATTTACCATGAAACAGCTCTCTTGCTTTTAAGTAATGAGGCTGTTTTCCAATAGCCTTGCCAAAAATGCCAGACCAAGCTGATAGTCTTAGCAGCCCAAGAGAAGGGAGAGAGGTAATCCACTCCCTGCTGCATTAGGGGAGGAAAGTTTAGAGCTATCCTGCCAACTTGACCCTGCCTGCCAGCCAACTTCCTAGGTTCAAGACAAGGCCTTTAACTGGATGTTACCACAGAAGTGGTACGGAAGTGAAGCATGACTTTAAGTTTGTTTAGGGTTATTACCCAGAATAAATGGAGCCAAAACTGTTGATGCCAGAGGATGAAAATTTTCATGATCCCTCCTGGGTTCCTTTTTTTTTTGGTACTGGGGATCAAACTCAGGTCGTTGTGCTTGTGGGGCAGGTGGCGGAACCACTGAGCTAAATCCCCAGCCCATGGGTTCCTAGTTAACAATGAAATTTCCAGATATTCTCACTTGAGGGAACAGAAATGGTTCTGAAAGTTTGTCTGTAATAAGAGCACTTTTCTTGAGGCCAGCCTGGGCTACATAGTGAGACCCTGTCTCAAGAAAAAAACAAAAACAACAAAACAAACAAAGCACCTTCTAATGTCAGACTGTCTTGGGAAAGGAAACTTGATAATTCAGCATCCCTGTTTGACTGACAAGGGTGCTGAGAGGACTCAAGTCTGCCATTTCAGAATGTTCATATTCTTTACCCATTTCGCATTCCAGCCTTGGCTCTCTGGCGTACAGTCAGCTACTGAGATCTCGCCAAAT
>NW_004624816.1:3188762-3216493 GCF_000247695.1 Heterocephalus glaber
TGGATGGCCCGCTCTTCTCCGAGGGGCCCGACAGCCCCCGGGAGCTCCAAGATGAGGAGTCTGGCAGCTGCCTCTGGGTGCAGAAGTCCAAGCTGTTGGTGATCGAAGTGAAGACTATTTCCTGTCATTACAGTCGCCGCGCTCCTCCTTCTCGACAGCCCATGGACTTCCAAGCCAGCCTCTGGGCCCGTGGGTCCCAGAGCCGCACGTGAGTGCAGGGGTGAGGGGAAACAATTGGTGGGTGGGGAGCGGGGTCGGACCTCCCAGCAGGCACCAGCAAACACTGCTGGTTCCCCTGCTCTTTCCCGCCGCCTCCCTCCCCCACGCTGGGGGGCTGGGGCCTGACTCATTGAACCTTGTTCAGAGGGATGGGGTGGGTGTGAGAAAAGGGCAAGAGGTAAGATGGGGCAGGCGCGGTTAACGTGTGCATGGCGAGATGGGGAGAAGTCCCACTTCGACGACACCCCTAACACAGACGCGAGTGCACACGCGCACACGCTCTCACATGCCCCATCACAGGGGGGTCCCAAGTGGTCTCCAGTGCTCCCAGCTCCCCAGACCTCGGCCCCTTTCCCCCACAAACTGCTCACCTGGGTTCCTGCTCATTGTCCCAGGTGTAGGCCGCGCCCGGGATCCCCTGAGCAGCCTCCCCGCCGGCCCTGGGCCTCCAGGGTGCTGCAGGAGGCGACCAACTGGCGGGCGGGGCCCCCAGCCGAGGTCCGAGCCCGGGAGCAAGAGAAAAGGAAAGCAGCGTCGCAGGAGCAGGAGGCCAAGGAGACAGAACGAAAAAGGCGCAAGGCTGGTGGGGCCCGACGGAGCCCTCTGGGCCAGCCCCGCCAGGAGCCCCGGAACGGCCCTCGGGCGGCCCAGCCGGCAGGGCTCCCAGGGCCCCCTCGGCCGGAGCCCGAGCGCTTCGGGCAGGTGGGGAGAGCCTCCCGTCCACCCGTGCAACCGCAGAGCGACCCAGGGGCGGTGTGGGCGGGGCCCTGGAGAGGTCGCCGGCCTGGGCCCCCCAGCTACGAGGCTCACCTGCTGCTGAGAGGCGCTGCAGGCACTGCCCCGCGACGCCGCTGGGACCAGCCGCCACCCTACGTGGCTCCACCTTCTTACGAAGGCCCCCACAGGACCTTGGGGACGAAGCGAGGCCCCCAGCTCTCCCAGGTGCCCACCTCCTCCGCCCCAGCTCCGACCCCAGCCAGGACTGAGGGAGGGCGCGCGAAGAAGAGGCTGGATCCTCGGATCTACCGGGACGTCCTCGGGGCTTGGGGTCTCCGACCGGGGCGGGGTCTCTTAGGGGGATCTCCAGGCTGTGCACCCGCTAGGCCGAGGCCGGAGTCTGGCAAGGGGTCCTCGAAGAAAAGCTCGGGCCTAGCTGCTGCTGGCCTCAACAGTGGCAGCGGCAGTCGTTCCCAGGCCGACGCTCCTGGCGGCCCAGGCACGGAGACAGCTCCTGCGGGGTCTACACCTGCAACCCCCAGGTCCCCGCGTCCCGCCCCCAGGTCCGGGCACCACCTCAAGGGCTCGAGGGAAGGGAAAGAAGGAAGGGAACATATCTGGCTCCCCAAATGTTGGATTCCTTCCCCTAAAAAGCAGCCGCCGCACCGTAGCCAGACCCTCCCCAGACCGTGGGCTCCAGGAGGCACGGGATGGAGAGAGTTCCCGGGTCAGAGAGAAGGGGAGGGACCCGAGGCTCTGGGAGGTTGGAAGGCGACCCGCCGCGCCCACACCCTGCCCCGAAGCTCGCGGGCCCCGGCTCCTGGGGAAGGCATCTTTGTCATTGACGCCACATGCGTGGTGATACGGTCCCAGTATGTTCCGGCTCCGCGAACCCAACAGGTGCAGCTTTTGCCGTCTGGGGAGTCACGCATCGTGGGCCATGGTCCCGGGCAACCCAAGGGCAGCAAGGAGGAGGGCGAGAGGGCCTTAGGCTTTCCCTCCGCTTGCCAGAAGCTGCTGTTGAGCAGTCGTCTTTTGCACCAGCCCAGCGCGGGGCACGGGTGCAAAGCCAAGGGCGGGAAGCCAGAGGACTCCTCACTGGAGGAGCGCGCGTCCCCCGTCTTGGGACTCTTGGTCGGCGAAGTTAACCTGCCGTGCGCCGCCGTGCCGCCAGGTATCCCAGAGCGCGCAGCCTCAGGCCCTGCGGCTCCGGCGGACGCGGGCAGCGTGAGGGGCTCGAAACTGGCGGCTGCCCCGCGGCCCGTGGGCGGGGGCTGGGCACGTACCCCCGGGCCCTATGCCGGAGCCCTGCGGGAAGCTGTGTCCCGCATCCGCCGCCACACCGCCCCAGACTCAGACTCAGACGAAGGTGAGCTCAGCATCCACAGCGGTTCCTCTGATGGAAGCGACACAGAAGCCCCGGGCGCCTCCTGGCGGAATGAGAGGACCCTGCCCGTGGCTGGCGACACCCAGCCTGGGGAAGGCGGGAAGACAGCTGAGTTGAACAGCAGCATCCGGGAGATTCTAGATGTCATCAGCCAAACCGAACAGGCCCTCTTCCCAGAGAGGGATACCAAGGGCACCCCACAGGGAAGTAGGGAGAGGCAGTGAGGGGCCCCTTCTTGTCTCTGTGTTTCCCGACTTATCTGTCCTTCCTTGGGCCCACAGGTTCCACAGATTTCTCCCCCACAGATTTCCTTTACTTCTTATTTCCTTGTTTCCCTACCTATTGCTATTCCTAACTTGAAATAGAACTAAAAGGAAAGGGAGCACGTGTCCAATCCCGGCTTTGTTTTGGAGGGGTGAGGGTGAACAGTAGACTGAATGCCTGCTACCTTCAGGGCATAGGGTGAGGTCTTCAGCGCGGACTGCTGCATTGGTGAGCAGAGAGCTGGCCAGAACCAGGCAAGAGGGCAGGGGCAGGGGCAGGGCAGGGGCAGGGCAGGGCCTGTGGGCACAAGGAGCAAACTGATAGAGAAGCTTTGGACCTCGTGACGGAGTGACCAGGTGCCAGAGGGACTCTTGACACAGGATGAATGGAATGGGTCTGAAACAACCAGCAAAAGCAGGAAGAGGGCTCACTTGAGGGTCTCAAGTCTTGAGTTTTAATCTCAACTCTGCCACTGACTTGATGGTCAGCCTTAGAGCAGTCGCTTTCCCTCTCCAGGCCTCCAGAGCCCCCTGGTATGTGATATGAGGGCTTCTGTGGTCCACCCTTCCATCCCTGGAGTTTGGGGATTGTTGGGAAGGGGTCTAGCTAATTCTCCTCTCGTCAAGCCACAAAGAAAGTTGAGAATAAGTGAAAAGAATCTGAAGGTTCCTCAGGTGACCTCCTTGTCACCTGCACCTATTCTCAATTCAGCAGGTTTTGTAAAAGAGCTGAGGGGACAAAGGGCTGTTATCCCTGTCCCTCAGGTCTAGATGAGGGCTCCCCAGGGGAGGGTAGGTAGTAGCCCTGTCACTGTCCCTGGCCTGTGGTGGTCCGAGCTGGGGAGGGAAGGCAGCCAATGAATCAGCTTGGGACCTCTTTAGGCCTTCCCCTCTTCCTCCACCCTCGTGTCCTTTAGTGATGCTCTGGAGCGTTACGACGATTTCCTACTCAGGTAACATTTGACAGAACCCTGAGAATTTCTGCATCTCTGCCTCTTCCAGAATCCCACCAGGCGAGGAAGGAGGCTGATCCCAAGAAACCGGGGTGTGGGGTGTGGTGCTCGCTGTGGCCACTGAGGGGCGCGCGCAGGTCGCGGATTTCCCCCGCTGCTAGTTCTAGAGCGCCCCCCCCCGCCCCCATCCGGGCTCTGTCAGTGAATCCGAGTCCCAGTTTCCGCGCGCCTGTCCCCCGCCGTGTCATCTCCAGCCGCGCGGGCCGGGAGTAGGCCTCCAGCCTCCCAGACCTCTGGAGCGCACGAACCCCTCCTTGTACGCATCCACGCCAATCGGCCGGGAGAGCGCCCTGAAGTCTTTTTGGGGTTTTTTGGTCTGATCCTGGGCACCTCCTCTGTCTCTGCCCTTTACTAGCCATGTGAACTTGGCCAAATCACTTCACCTCCCTGAGCCTCAGTTTCCTCATCTGTCAAATGGGGGTTTATAAACACCTACCTCGCAGGGTTGTTGTGAGGATCTCATGCAGTAATGTATGTACAGCGCCTAGCACAGTGCCTGGCACACAGTAGGCGCTCAATAAATCTAAGCTTTCCTGGCTCTGGCTCCCGGCTCCGGGTCCTCCTTTCCCCGCCCGCCCGCGGCTCCTGTGCCTTCCCGCTCGGTGCAGGGGGGAGGCCCCCTCTCCTCCGGGAGCCTCCAGCTGCCTCCTGGCCTGCGTCCCCGCCCCCGCCCCCCCCCCCCCATTCCGGGCAAAGGCTGAGTCAGCTCGGGTAAATTTAACCGCCGGCCGGGCAGGCGCGGGGGCTTCGCCAGACTCGGCACCCGGCCTGGCCCCGCCTCTGTCCCTGCGCCCACCGGGGCCGCAGCCCCAGCTCCTCGGCGCGCAGGGGCCCAGCCCGCTCTCGAACCCCTCATGGTCTCGGGCTCAGGTACCTGGAGGTCAGCGGGGAGACCGGGCTCCTCTGGGGTCCCGAACTGGAGGGAGAATGCGGAGCTGTCACCGGGCAAGGTCTGACAGACGCCCAAGGCTACAGCGAGGAGCCTAACCTGCTTGGCCCACAGGGTGGTTGTGCAGGTTCGCTGGTCCCCTGGCAGAAAGAGTTCAGGACGCGTCAGTGAGAGACTCCGGAAGGGCTCGTTAGGCAGAAGTTCCAAGGTGCACACTCAAGAGATAGCTTTCTTAGGGCTCTAAATTATAGGGGCAGCTACAGCCTGCCAACCGGAGATGTGCAGTTTGGAGCCCCTTTTTATATCTATCCTGGCTTGTTGTTTAACATTGCTATTTCTGTCTCTGTCTCTGTCTCTGTCTCTCTCTCATATATATATATTTGTTGTTGTGATACTTTCCTGTTGGGTATTGAAGACCAAGACCTATGTTAATATATCTATAAATCAAGGTCAGTTAAGTCACTCAGGGGTGAAGGAGCTGCTTTGGGGCCATGTGCAGAGCCTCTTACCTTCTCTGGTTTTTTCTTGTACCAGCTGTGTCATCTGCCAGGATGGGTCGTGGTCTTAGCACAATGCACCCCGATGACTCCTGCCTGCTGGAGTCCCACAGTCTCCCTGCTTGGGAGGTTGCGTGACTCACTGGAGTTGTAGGACCCTTTTAGAGAGGTCCCCTCATGTCCTGGGTGCTCGTAGCCCAGTTATCTTCCTGACCTTTTTTTCTCCAAGGCTCAACTCTAAACACCTAAAAGGTCAGTTGCACCCGTCTTGAAGTGGGAACAGCAGGCTTTAAACTTAGCTATGGTATAATCTTATCTGGAGATCTGTGACTTCAAAATGTAGAGTATGACTTGACTAGAGAGCAGCAAGCTCTCCTATTAATCGAGGTCATTTTAATATTAGGAGTCCTATTCTACCTGCACTGTGGGTGATGGCCTATCACCTTAACATCTGCTTATTCTATAGAATGTTAACAGATAAAAGTTATAAAATTTCTTGGGGGGGACTTTTTTGAGACAGGGTCTCACTATGTAGTTTAGTCTGGGTTTGAACTCACTGTGTGGCCCAGGCTGGCCTCAAACTCATGGTGATCCTCCTGCCTCAGCCGCCTGAGTGCTGGGATCACAGGTGTGCTCCACCATGCCCCTCTAACGCCCAACCTTTAATCTTTAGAGTGACACTACCTGGACTGCATATTGTTTAGGCACATCTAACTATCATCATACAATTCCATAACAATCATATTTAACATAACAAACATAAGCCTGAAAGTCTTCATTATAAACAATTCTGCTCAGGGTCACCTGTGTGGTAAGATGATCTCCTAAATTCTCTCTCTCTATTTTTTTAATTCTCAGAAGTTTAATATTACACAGAGACATCCAGACAATGTAGGAGTCTTTGGCTCCATTTACCAGAGGAAGGATCACAGATAGTTAATAACCTCTGGGTCTGTTTTGTCTTCTGGAAAAGGGGGTCAATATCATTCCCCTTTCCCAAGTGGTAGCTGCCTGGCTTCCAGTTCCACTATCCTGTACCAACCCATTTTTCTCTTATTGGATCTCTGTTCCCTAATCAGTTCCCCTTCCAGCATAGACTGGAGAGATGCAGCCCTTTTCTCCTTCCTTGGAGGCCTCTTCTTTCAATTGTTGGCCTGCACCAAAGACTGGAGAGATGGAGCCTCTCTCCCTCCTGCTCTCACCTACCAGCCTGCACCAAAGACGTGTGCACTAGGACAAGTTCGAGGCAGTATGGTCTGTCTTCTGGGGAGTCCTGGATTCCATTTACTCCTGATGGAGAAACCCCAGTCCCAGCAATGTTCAGGATGGACTGAAGGAGGCAGATGGGCAATGGGTTCAGGATACTAAGATACCAGTTCTTTTTAGTTTAAAAGAAGTATCATCCTCCTCCACTGCTCATTCTGGAAATTTACAGAAGATGGGGCTCCTCACAGAAACAGCAGGTGGCCTGGTTTAGTCCTCTGATTAACTAGAGCTGAGTACAAGAAGCCTCACAGGTTGACCGGGTCAGTGATTGGCACTTGGGAGACTGACGATCCAAAAACCTTCTGCAGACTCTGGTGATGAAGCACTTGTCACAGCTCTCCCAACTTGCCTTCCACTGCCCGCACCATGACATACAGCTCAGCTAGGCCCACCCCTGAGGCGACAGTTAATGCAGCCAGCACCCGAGAGGCCATTTCTGTGAAGATATACTGGCTTCCAAGGTACATGCAGATGAATGCAGCTGCAGCCGTCACAATGAAGTTGAAGACGGTGATGACCAGAGGCTTCACCGATCTCACTTGCTCTCCCAAGTCACCGAGAGTCCTGCCGTGCCTCGAACCCTGACAGGTGACATGACGAGTGACCCGCTTATACTCCTCATTGGCCAGATGTATCTTCATCTTTTCCAGTCAGGCCACTAACTGGGTTTGCTTTCTCTGAGATACTGGTGCCGATCCCAGATCAGACGAAAGGAAACCAAGCGTTCGGGGCCAGTGGGACTGTCAACATTCGTGTGCTTCTTCCCCAGAGCATCCTCAAGCTCGGCCCACAGCTTCCGGGGTAGCTTCTCTGACTCTAGCTCCCCGCCAGGCCCCAGGACACGCACCAGAAGCTCACCAACAACCAACGAAGACGCCATGTTTAGCCCACTGGAGGATCTCTTAAATTCTATATTTTAATGGACTCATACACCTGGGGAATATAAATGTATTTAATATACTAAGAGCTTAGCAATTGCTGGCATCATACCTATATGGAAATACTGTTGGTTTGCTTTTTTTTTTATACTGGGGATCAAACTCAGGACTTTGGGCTTTCGAGGCAGGCATGGCACCACTGAGGTAAATCCTTGGCCCTTGTTGTTGTTTTTGAGACAGGGTCTTGCTTTTTCGTTCAGGCTGGCCTTGAGTTGACTGACCCAGGCAGGCTCAAACTTGCAGGGATCCTACTGCCTCAGCCTCCTGAGTGCTGGGATCACAGGTTATATTTATATATAAAATCTTTAACCAAGGAAAAAATCTTAAGTTATTGTACACAGAAAACAATGGACATTCAAGGAACTCATAGAGGGTTTGTCAAGTCCAGAGATGCCACTTAGCAACTATAAATCGTACACCATTTTTGATAGGGAGATACGCTGAAGGCTAAAATTCTCACAAAGATGCCACAATCAAATAAGGTGGAGGGAGGAAGCAAGCTAGCATTAGAGAAGCGACTCCATGAGCCCACAGCAAAGGACCTATACGCAGGCCTGGCCAAGTGGCCAAGGACCCAGAAAGGTGGTGCTGGCCAGCGACAAAGACTTCGGCCTCTCCTCCCGTGGGACACAGAAGGAGGGCAGAGGGGCAATAACTCTCTCTGGGACCATGAGAAGATGTTCGAGTTCCCCAGCTCCTGCCGACCCTCCCCCTCAGCTCTAACTAACTAATATCCCCACTAACTAATATCAAAAATTAAAGGATATGAGTCTTCTGACAGATGGAAGCCACAGGTGGGAGACAAGGGACAAAACGGGGAGGGTTCTGGGAGGGGTTCCTTGGTTTGAGTCCATAGCACCTATGACATCTGTGGACAGCACCCATGATCGCTGAATGGCCACTGGAACCTTCAGGGTTCTGGACTTGTTCCTAGCCACCCAGAAAGGGAGGCATGGCATCAGGATCTCCTTTTACAACTCTTTTTTTTTTTGGTACCGGGGATCGAACTTGCGATCTTGTGCTTGTGAGGCAGGCGCTGGAACCACTGAGCTAAATCCCCGGGAGAGGATCTCCTTTTAGCTAAAGTATGGGGACCTACGATGTGTGGGATTTAAGGGGCGGGCTTCTTCGCTGTCACCCCAGGCAGGTTTTCTCCAGGATGTCTGGTCACTGGGTTTCTGGGGCCTGCTGCATGGCTCTATCCTCACATGTGTCCCTAGGTGAGTAGATGTGAGCTCCATCTCACCCAGGAATGGGGTACACTGAGCACCTGATGAGGCTGTTCCAGGTCACAGAGAGCACCCAGCCTCTTAACTCTGGTACTTTTGCATGGAAGCACTCTTTTTTCTAGGGACGTGGGAGTCTCTGCTGAAAAGGAGAAAATAGGGCTGCACAGGTTTGTAGAAAGGGAAAGAGAGAAAGAGAGGGGGAAAAGAGAGAAAAATAAGCTATGCTTTGGGGGCCAAAGATTTGGGAGAAGTGGGGAAGGAAAAAAACCCCAAAAACCAAAAAGCCTTCGTTTGGGCTTACAGCAGTCACCACCCGGACGGACGCCTCCTCACCTCTTGGCTCCCCAAGAGGAGGCCACTGTGTCCGTGGACAGGGTCCCAGGAGAGCCCTACAGCTGAGAGAAGGGACTTGCCCTGCCCCGAGCTGACCTGCCCATAACATAGGTTAGCAGGCTCGCTGGCTCCCGCTACAGAAAATGAACTTTCAAGACACTTCTGTGAGAGACTCAGCAAGGATTTATCAGAAATTCATGGGAACTGGGGATTTAGCTCAGCGTCACCGCACTGCACCTGCCTCACAAGTGCAAGGTCCTGAGTTCGATCTCTAGTACCCAAAAAAAGAAAAGAAAAGAAATTAAAAGGTACACACTCAAAAAATAGAGTGTAGGTCCTCTCTCAAGAGAGAGAGGTGCACTATTTACTGGAGAATTTATGTTCCTCTTGAGGGGGTGGGAACTCTGGGAAAAGATGCCCCCCCACCAGGTATCTGCCAGTTTTACAGGAATGGGCACAATTTTTTCATCGCTAGCCCTATTTTTGTTTTGTTTGTTTGTTTTTGGTACCAGGGATCAAACTCAGTACCTTGCCCTTGCTAGGCAGGTGTGGCACTACTGAGCTAAATCCCTGCTCCACCCTGTTTTTTATTTTGAGAGAGGGTTTGGTAAATTGCTCAAACTGGGTTTGAATTTGCAGTCCTGTTTCTGCCTCCCAGAGTGCTGGGATTACAGGTGTGCACCACGAACCTGTCTCCATCGCAACATTCTTTGGATTCTCTCAATCTTTTATATTAGGATCAGGTTCTTGCTCTTTATTTCTTTAATGACGCCAATTTATGGACTTTCAATATTTCTGAGGAGCCAGGCATGGTCGGCACATGTCTGTAATCCCAGAGGCTGAGGCAAGAAGATAACAGTGAGTTTGAGGCCAGCCTAGGATACATAGTGAGTTCAAGCCCAGCCTGCACTACAAAGTGAGACTCTGTCTCAAAAAACAAACAGACAAATATATACATTCCTGAGGAATTTGGGGTGTGATGGGTCTGGAAGTAAAGGAAAGTAGTGGCTCAAAAGTGATGCAAAATTGGGGCCAGGGATTTAGCTCAGTGGTTCCGTCGCCTGCCTCGCAAGTGCAAGGACCCGAGTTAGATCCCTGGTACCAAAAAAAAAAAAAAAAAAAAAAAAAGTGATGCAAAGTGATGCTGATATTCATCACTTTGGGTAACGTCAACTGGGTCCCAAAAGTTGTGGTCTTCTTAAAATTACAATTTCTTAGTTGTGATTTGCTTGTCTCCTTTTTACCTGTGCCTTATTTTTTCTATGCTACCTCACCCTTTGGTCTCCAGGAAGGCTCCTCCCAGAGCTGGCTGGAACTCAAAGTGCCAGATTTCCAACAGCTCTTCCCAGAGCAGGTGAAGGAAGCCGTGCAACCCTGGAAAGAGACCCCAGGTTCCTGATGTTCTCCTTCCCCTGTGATTCTAAGCGCAGCCAATCCTAATGCTGGGGCATTCATTGAGCACCTACTAGGAACAAGGCTCTGGGCCAAGCTCCAGAACAGAGATGAGCAAGTTTGCTGGGCACTGGGACAAATGTAGAAACACAGAAATGCCAGTACTGAGTGGTGCCTGTTGAGTACTATGCAGAGTCAAACAGGGGAGGTCATATTGTATGAGGTCTGGGAAGGCTATGTGGAGGGAGCGATGTCTGAAATAAAATCTGATGAAAGGGCATTTTGTGTAGCGGGAGCAACCCAAGTGAGGTGGCATAGGCCTTGTAGTCCCAGCTACTTGGGAGGCTGAGGCAGGAACACCACTTGAAGCTAGGAGTTTATGACCAGTCCGGGCAGCATAACAAGACCCCTTTTGAATGAATGAATGACAAGTAGAGGGGACAAAGTAACAAAAACAGAGGCATGGGTGCAGAGAAATGGGGTAATTAGGAAATTCCCAAGTGGTCCAGTGTGTCTGCAGTTGAGAGGACATTCAGAAAGGTTTTGGATGATTAGGAAGGAGGGAAAACTGAGGCCAGACCTGGTGAGCCTGGGGCACGGACCCTGAGCTTGGGAAGAGAACAGGCTTCAACCCAGGGGGGAATTGAGGAAGGCCAGAGCAGCGGTGAAAGGCCTTGGATTTTGCTGCAACCCTGGGGCCCGGGAGCCCTGGGGCTGGCATAAGGGGTAAACTGCGTGGGATTGTGGAGGGGCTGGCCCTGTTGGGTAGCCTCTCCCTCTCTCCCTCTGTTTTCTCTCAGGGGCAGTACTGGGGATCGAGCCTTTGTACCGAGCCCCCTCCCCCGCCCCCGCCCCCACTTCTTTTTTCGTTTGAGACAAGGTCTCACTAAGTCTCTGAGTTATGCAGGGTAGGCTCAAACTTGTGGTCCTCCTGCCTCAGCCTCCCCCAGATTACAGGTTTGCACCACCGCTCCCAGCTAGGAGTCCAGTTTCTAAGAGCTCATCTACACTGCTACCGTTCTTGGAGGATGGAGGTCATGTGTGTTTAGAACACAGACTTCGGAGTCTGGCAGCCGATATTTAAATCTTGCCTCTATCCTATTCTAATTGTGTGACCTTGAGCAAGATACTCTACTCCTCTGTGCCTCAGTGTCCAGTATAAAATGAGGTCATTACAAGTGGTTTTTCATAGACTCATTGGGAAGATTACATGATTCAAAATATAAAGTGCTTAAAACAATGCCTGGTATACAGTAAATGATATGCAAGTATTAGCTCTGATTATGATTTGTTCTTAGGGTTATTTCATTGGTGATGGGGTGTGGAATCAAGAGGATGGGGAAGAGAAAAGTTAAGGCAGGAGAGGAGGAGAAACAGGGAGCACCAGTAACATGGAGAGGAACCCGAGGTGGGTGCACACAGCCCCTAGAAGGGGCTAATGATGACTGGCAGCACATGGGTGGTCAGGGTGTCAGAGCAACATGCCGTCTTCCATCTCTGTCAGCAATGCTGCCAGAGTTCTGGGGAGAAAGGAACAGAGAAGGGAGGAGCAGCCTCAGATCTAGGGCAAGCCCCTGGTAAACCATATCTCAGACTGGCCCCGTAGGCCCTGTGGGTGGGAGCCTGGAGGCTCCCTGCTGCGAAAATGACTTCTAAATTTGGCTGCGTCTGCCAGCCAGCCTCCTCACTGAGGCCACAACTGCCCCCACCTGTAGGGCAGCCTCACTGGTCAGGAATAGGAACAGCAGACCCAGGAGAATATGGTCAGTTTGGGGTAGCACAGGACTTATGACAGCTAGGTTCTTCCCAGGGAAGCTCTTTCTGCCCTAGTTAATATGGCTTCAGAGGAGCCAGGAGAGCCCTGGGACTTCCTGAGATGAGCCACAAATGGGCAAAGCAAACCAAGAACCAGACAATAACTCTGGGGCTGCAGAGTGTCAGGGTCAGGAGTGGGAATGTGTATGTTTGAAGAGGACCAGGAGAGGATGGTGGAAGTGTGCAAAGTGCATCTGTGGGGAACAGCGTCATTATACACTCAGTTCTTCATTTGTTCACTTGCCTGTTATACATGTATGTGAGGGTCAAATGTGGTGGCACACACCTGTAATCCCAGTATTCTGGGAGGCTGAGACAGGAGGATCACAAGTTTGAGCCTAGTCTGGACAACTTAGTGACTTAGTGAGACCCTGTCTCAAAATAAAAATAAAAAAGGTCTGGGTATATAGCTCAGTGTGAAGGCCCTGCATTCAATATCCAGTACTACAACAGGCAAACAAACTAAACTAAACTAAACTAAACTAGAACATGTATGCCAGGGTATAGAAGAGCCTCCTGTACACTTTCTACCTTCACCAATGTGTGTCCAACCTTTGACTTTCCTGGGCCACATTGAGAGAAGAGGAATTGTCTTGGGCTATATATAAAATATGCAATATAGGAAATGTATATAAGTAACAAATTCCTTTACATTTTTAAATTATAACACTAAAAAAAAAAAGGAGGGTGAGTGGCCTGCAGGTTGCACACACCTGCTGGAAGTCCAGACTACCTGTAACACAGGGAATGGGTGTGAGACAGGAAGAGGAACCCACAGAGGTGTCACAGTGCAGGCAGACATCTTCATGCATCTCCATACGAGCACTGCTGAAGGGCAGGCACGAGGGAAGCAGCAGCTCTCCGACTAGGACTCACAGGGTGTGACTTATATCCAGGCCTCTGGGAGACAAGTTGCTGAGGGTGCATATGTTAGTGAAGGAAGGCTCAACCTGCACGCTGTCCCTGCTTCTGTGTGGCATAGGCTGGGCTCCCCTCTTGGAAACCCCTGGTACTTCATAGCTTTTTGTGAGCCCTTTGGTGGATGGATGTTCCATCCACTTATCCATTCATCCATGCATCCCACCCACCCACTTAACCATCCATCCACAAACTCATTTATCATCCATCTGGCCATCCCTCCGTATCAGCCCATCAACCATTCATCCACCCATCTACCCATCCATCTACTGATTTAATAAGGACATGTGGACCTGGGTGTGGTGGCCCACACCTGTAATCCCAGCACTCTGGGAGGCTGGGGCAGGAAGATCACAAGTAAATTTGAGCTCAGTTGCAACTTAGCAACCCTGTCGCAAAGTTAAAAGTTAAAAAGAAAACATGGCTGCAGATACAGCTTTATGTGAAGACCCTGGGTCAATCTCCCCTTAAAAAGAAGGCAGGAGGGCCAGCAATTCAGCTTGGTGGTGCTGCCACCTGCCTTGCAAGCGCAAGGTCCCAAGTTTGATCCCCAGTACCAAGAATAAATAAATAATAAAAAGAAGGCATACTATAGCCTAGCTCAGTATAGGGAAGGATGCTGAGAAAGAGAAAACAGAGAGCTCCTGTCCTTAGGGAGCTGGTAGCCTCAAAAGGGTGCAGATAACAGGCAAGATACCCGCCACTGGGACAGCCTCACAGACAAGGTGCTTCGGATGGGTAAGGCTGCTGTGCCAAGGGAAATAAGAGTCTTCATGGGGAAAGGAACATTTGAGACAGGTTTCAGTAGAAAGATGAAGAAGAGAAGGGGTGCATCCCAATCCCAGGGTGTGGGAAAGCACATGGCTTTCCCAGGGAAGAGAAGCACTGGGGAGTGCAAGGTGCAGAGGGGTGGGTCCTGGAGAGATATGTTGGGAGCCACAAGGTGATTCTTGAAAGCAAGCATAAATTATTTGGACTTAATCTGGCCATGGTGGCACACACCTGCAGTCCCAACTACTTGGGGATGCTGAGACAGGAAGATTGGATCACTTGAGTGATAGAGGGTTTTGGGTTTTTTTGTTTTCGTTTGTTTGTTTTTGGTACTGGGGATCGAACTCAGGATCTTGCGCTTGCTGTGCAGACTTGGCACCACTGAACTAAACCCCCAGCCCGTGATAGAGTTTTTGAACTAGGAACATCCTAGTACCTCCTTAACACCGATAGAATTTTTTTTCCGGATGTTTGATTATGACCCTTGTTGGGCTTTTTCCCTTGTGGAATCCCTTGCTGGATCATGAGCAACTCAAGGGTCATGCTTTTGATTTAGCTCTGTATTCCCTAAAAGCATGGCATGGAGAGGTGCTCAGAAAATTCTGGCAGGGAAGGAGCCAGTGGTAAAACTGCCACAGGAACAGGAACATGATTGGGCAGTGTCGGATACACAGGAGGAAAGGAGGAGAAATTTGAGAGATGAACCTGCCTCTTGCTGGGGTTTCTTCAGGCGCTCTTCCAAGAAGCGTCACAAGGTGGCGCTGTTCCAACCGCAGTTGTGAGTTTGGCCAGGGTCTCTTAGTGTTTCTGTTGGTGAAGTGCCCATCCAACAACTGTCCAGGAATGGTCTAGACATCTCCTTCCAGCAATTCCTGAGAGAATGAAGAGCCTGAGTGCAGCTGTGGAAAAGAAGAGCTGACAGACCAAAACCTCAATGCAAATACAAGCCTCCTCCATCTAACCATTCATTAGACAGTACCTACCTGGTGCCAGGTACAATGTTAGGGTGTTGTAAAAGCAACAGTGACCAAGACACAGTTCCTACTATCAAAAGCTCACAGTCTAGTCCTGGCCAAATCCTCCCTTCTTATTTGTTACACACACACACACACACACACACACACACACCCCTATTCTGCTGACCAGTCCCCTTGACCTGGGAAGCCATCTACTCTTTAGCAATGCTCACACATCCAACCAAGCTTCTCCCTGAGGCTGCCACATGGCCACATAAATGTTGACCATTGGGAATGCTGTGATCCTTGAATGCTCCTTTCCTGGACGGTTCCTCTTGTCCTTCCCCTCAGCTCTCTGACACACCCTTTCTTGTTCTTTCTCTCAACTTTTCCGCATATCCACAGCCACTCTCCCAGCCCTGGTAGCTTTAGAGAGCTCCCCAGGGTAGGTGTAGTGTAAGCTAGGGCCTCCTAACACCCAAGAACTCTGGAGGCAACAGGGACAAGAGGGTGCATCTGTAGAAGGGCCGACCCTGGTGCTACCTACCCAGAAATGAAGAGTTGGGGAGTTTAGAAAACTAAAGACCCAGAAGCATGCCCCTCTTGTGGCCTGAGGGCTCTGCCAGCCAAACCTGTTCCTGCCTTTTTTTCTCATCTACTCTGGGAGGGCAGGGCCTCTCCCGGGACACGACTCTGTGGTGGTAGTGGATGTGAGACACAACTGGTTGGATGTGGAGCATTGTGGAACATTGTCCACTTTCCCAACGTGCTCCAGGGCCCATTTGAGCCCTTGGCGGGTTTGGGAGAGGAAAGGAGGGAGGGTTGGTGCTGACAGTGGGAGCCAGGCCCGTCGAGGTCCGGCAGTGAATGCGGCATTGTTGGCCAGGCCAGAGTCACAGATAATTACCTCAATTAGTGACAATGGGAGAGTAATAAATACAGGCTTAGTGTCTCCTACCCCACCAGGGCTCCGAAGATTAATCCAGGCTGACGGGCGGGCCCTGAAAGGCGTGATGGACAATTCATTAAACTCCCCAAATGCCGCACAACCTGGGCGTGAAGGCTGAGTTAGCCCCCTGGGGGCTGCGCCTTTGTCCTGATTGTGTGTCTCCGCCACAGCAGAGCCGAGCAGCCCCCAGAGAGCGGGGAGGTGAGGGGGCTCCCCCAGCCTGGCCAGGCAGCGTGGGGATTAGGCCTCAGTCCGGCCCTGGTTGCCCTGGCACACTGGCCCAGCCTGGCTGGAATGTCCGTGGGGGGCAGCGGGGCGAGCGGAGGGGTGGGGCCGACAAGGTGGGGTAAGGGGGCAGGGGGGCACATACAACCAGGGGCCGGAGGAGTTAATTAGACGGCAGCCCAGCCGAGGAGGGCGAGGGGCCACAATTGGGCTGAGGGGCCGCTGGGGACAGCCCCTTCACTTCCGAGGATTAACAGGGAGGAGGGAGGAGGGAGGGGTTCAGCCCTGGGGGAGCAGAGTGGAAGCTTCACAGGGTGGCACTGCCCCCTCTTGCCCAGCTGGGCACCTACTTGGCAAATGGCAGGTGGCTCTGGCAGCCTGGACAGGTTCTCTCAGCATCCCTCAGGATGGTTCTTTCTTCACCCCATGGTGCCTACATGGGAGGATAACTGGCACAGAGGGAGAAAGGACTTCTCATGTGTCGGGGAAGTGGAGGAAGCAGGCATGTGTGGGGGCCTGTTCTCAGGGCTCCTTCCCACCCTGCTCCCCACCGCATAACCCACTGAGGGAGAACCTGGACACCAGAGCTTTACTTTTACAAAGCTACCAGATTAAAGCCAGGACATCCAGGGTGGGGTTTGGGGACTGTAGCTGTAGTGATGTGAACGTGCAGAAGCGGATATGGCTGTGTGTGCGTGCACACACGTGCTTTGGCTGCATGTGCTGGTATGCCTGTGTGCCAGGCGTGGCATTTGGCAAGCCCTCAGTCTTTCCTGACAGTAAACACCGGTTGAATGAAGATGGCAAGTGAATTTCCATTCTTCAGAGGGCAAATACAGTAGATGTGAGGAAGAGAAGCAGCACTGGGCTGCACCCTGACATACAGTAGGTGGCTTTAGGCTCTTTCATGCTGAGCTTCCAGCTGTGGCCCAGGGAAGATGCGGACACCATCTCTAAGGAAATGAGCAAAGTCCAAGGAAAATGGAGCAGCAGTTATTCCTTCACCTGGAAAAGGAAAGAAGAGAAAGAAGAAGGAGAAGAAGGAGAAGCAGGGGAAGAAGGAGAAGAAGGGGAAGAAAAAGAAAAAAAAAAAAGCAGTAGCTTGTTGGAAGCCCCACTTCCTCTTGGGCCTCAACAGGGCAGCCCTGGCTCCTCCCTAGGAGCCACCCCACCCTACCCCCTCCCAGGGTATGACAGGGGAGCGAGTTGGCGGCAGTTCCCCGGTCATATTTATAACCTGCTGCTCCTCACCAGTGTCTGCTTTTAGCCCAGACGGGGGAGAGGGCAAGGGGGTGGTCTGTCTCATGCCGGGCGCCCCAACTGGGTGTGGAAAGAGTGAGTAAGGGTGAGTGGTGGGCAGCTCTGCATGGATATTCCTGCTCACACCACAGCCAAACAGCTTATTTTCTCCTCATTTTGTTATTTTTCTGCCTCTGGCCTGGAGAGCAGGACTGAGCCAGCCCCAGGGGCTGGGGGAGGGCTCTGGACCCTAGGGTATTTGCAGCCCCACTGACAGGGTTTTTCCAGGGTGCGTGTGGCAAGGTGTGAGCAGTGCTGGCTTCTGACCCCCCAGGGACCCTGCGTCTCAGCCCTCTCAGCTTTTCCACGCCCCTTCCTGGGATATTTCAGGATGAGTCCCTCCCTCACCTACTGAGGCCAGTCTTGTTGTGTCCAGGTCCCTGCCTCAGTTCCCCCTGGATATGTGGCACCTGTAGATCAGAGATGGTTGGGAACTAGAGCATCAGGCACATTCCTGACAATGGTGACACTATCCCATGGCCCCGCCCTGAGCCACTCTGGGCCCAGAGACTTTTGTGAGACTCTTTCTAGGCACAGTTGCTTTTGTCCCCAGGATCTGCCTGCTCTAGCCCCTTGTGAGAATATCACAGATAATAGTAGTCACAGTAAGTAGGTCCTATGCAGTACATTGCAGATCCTACAGCCTCTTTTGCTGTTTTTTTTGGGGGGGGGGTCCTGGTGATTGAACCCAGAACCTTGTTACAGAAGCCACTCTACCACTGAGCCACATGTCCATCCTTTTTGCTTATTTTTTTTTCTTTTGGTACCTGGGATCGAACTCAGGACCTTCCACTTTTGAGGCAGGCGGAACCACTGAGCTAAATCCCCAGCCCTTTACTTACTTTTTTAAACTTTAGTAGCACATGACCTGTTAAGGTCCAGCTTTATTCTACTCTTTCTTGCATCCTTTGTCTTTGTAGCCCCAGCCCCTGGAAGACAGAAGGTCTCCACACTGAGGTTTGGAGATGGGCATCTGTCCTCAAACTTCATGCAGGTGCAGAGGGCTTTATACATGACTGAGGCTTCATTGCAGTCCCTCCATTATTCTGATAATATTTGCCCATGTTCGGATCCCCTGGCTAGACTGTAAACTCCTCTAAGCAGGAACTATGGCCTGTACCTCATTGTATCAGCACTGGACATATGCCTGGTGCAGAAGGGGTGCCAGTGAGTGTCCAAAAGACCTGAGTTTTCACTTGCATGGTCTTCTCATCTCCCTGAATGAGCAGCTTGACAGTCATCCCTGTTCAATGTCCAGGTCCCTGGAGGCTGAGAGTGCAGGAGACACACTGGATGTCCAGCAAGGGGGAGAAAAGGGTTTGTTGCTTTCTCTCGTTCTACTTGCAGCTCCCATGTGTCAAATTGGCTCAGAGCAGCTCAACCTCCAGGCCTGAAAGCTCCAAGAGTTGGAGTTAGGAGTTAGGTGAGAGTGCTTAGAGATGGCCCTAGGGCCCCTCTCTCACACTCCCCATCCAGCAGAGGCCCACGCTCCTGCTCCCTCTCTCTTCCCTGCCAGCCCTGCAACTTCTTGGGAGCAGGTGTAGGATCTAATAGGTCTTTGGATTCTGGGCTGGTCATTCATTATGGAGTGTTCTTTATTGGAACCCCCAAACCTTTCAGACACCTCCTACCAGGATCAATAAAGTTTTATTCCTCCCCCTAGGATGTCTGTCAGAGCTTTGATGGTACTCCTTGGCAGATGAAGAGAGAGGGAAAGGGGTGTCATCCTAGGGTTGAGCAGGTCCTGGCTCCACTCCCCTTCCCCCACATACATCAGGGTCAGAGTTCATACATCCAGGGAGAGGTTGGAGGCAGCAAGCCCAGCAAAGGAGTCCTGGAGGGAGGGGGAAATTCTCAAGTTAGCTGGAACCAGCTGTTGCCCTTGAGGAGGTAGACTGCTGCACAGCTCCTGCTGCCTGTTTGGTGGGGGGGTGTGGCAGGATTAGGGACTGACAATAAAGCTTAGGAAGGGTTTTTTTCTTTTTTCTTCCTAAAGTTCGGTTCCACTAGGCTAGGGTTGACCTAGAGGTGGAGACAGGGAGAGGATTAGAGTCAGAGGTTTAGGGCTCTTGGAAAGATGCACACTCCTGCTAAGTGGTGAAGGTGCACCCAGAAGTATCCTGTAGGCCTTAGTCAAAGGGGAACCCTCACTCTGGGTCTCTGTGTGAATGGTGAGCTTGATAGTTTGGCTACAGGTTAGGGTTGCACCTAAGTTTCCTTTTGGTCACATTGGTTTAAGCCTAGCCCGTGTTTGGATTCCAAGTGTCCTGCTCCTTTCTTCTCTCCCATCGTCTCTGAGCTTTTGGATCCAAGACTTGAGCTTGTTATCTGAGTCCTCCTGAGCCTCCTGCCCTGGGAGGAGCTGGGGTCCTAATAGGTGCTTTCCGTTCTGTGATGGCAGGAGTGCTTCACTGCTCACTGCCCAGTGCCCTGAGCCCCAGTGGAAGAAGGTAGGTTTTAGGGACCGACAGCTCTACATCGGGGCAATGGCACCCTCTCTGCTTTTTTCTTCCTACATGGTCACGGCTATCACTCAATTATAGTTATTTCCACAACTCTCCCACATAGGAAAAGCAGGCTCTGAGTTTGTTTAATCCCCATCCATCAAGTGAAGGCGTTTGTCCATATCACATAGCCAGCTGCTATTAGAATAGGAAGAAGAACCCTGCAAGATCCTTTGGCTCCTGACCAGGGTCTTGTCCTGGGAGACCCGAATCCCCAGTGGTCTCATTGGGGTCATCCAAAGGACAGAACCTCACGGTTTGCCCGCAAGGCTGGGAAACCAATTCTCCAACAATGCACCCCAGTTGTTTAAGAGAAGTAAGCACCCAAGCTTGGGAGTGGTAAGAGGGGAGGGAGGGGACACCACCAACCATGTTGTGCTCTGGATTCAAGGAAAAGCTACCAAGTCAATGATAAAAATAGAGATTTTATTCTTCAGAGGAAGATACTACACAGGTGGGGGCGAGGAGCCACTAATAGCTACGGTGGAAGGAAGTACTGATTCCGGTAGGCAAAGTCATCTTTGAGAGACAAGGGACAGGAAAGAACGTTGGAGAGCAGAATGAGAAAAGACGGGAGAGGGCTGTTGTTGGGGTGAAGGTGGTCTTGCAAACCAGGCAGGAACCCGGCACAATAAATAGTTTTATTTACAACAACCAAACTCGTGGCTTTATATCCACATTTCAGTGCAAATTATTTACACACTGATGAGGAGGCAGACAGGAAGGGGTAGGAGGTGGTGGAAGGAGGCATGGCTTGCAGCTGTTCAATGGGCCCACAACAGAGGTTAGGAGAGCGGGGGATTTTCTTCTGGGTCCCCTAAACTTATTGTCCACATCATCACAGCTGCTCCTTCACCCCAGAACCTCCTTACAGTTCCAGGTGAGGAGGAGAGAGGCCCTGATGCCCGGGTGTATGTTCAGGGTCTGCACATTGACCGGGGAACGGGAAGGGGCCTGTAGGGACCTGTAGGGAGCGTACAGATGACAAAGGCGAAGGAAAGAGGCGGAGAGCTCCCTGGCGCTGGCGCTGGCGCTGGGCTGGCGCAGTGGAGCCCCGGCGCACCGCTGGGTGGGGAGCTGACCCCAGGTAGGAGGGGGACAGGCTCCTCTCCCCTTGGGCCAACCAGGGGCCTCCCTTGGAGCGGGAGGGGAGTAGGTAGGAGCAGGTCCAGCAGGATGGCCAGAGAGCTCGCGCTGCCCCAGGTAAGTGGCTTGAGGAGCCCCGTGTAGGAGGCCGTGGAGATGGGAGATGGGGTGGCTGGGGGCTCTGGTGTGGGAGGGTAGCAGGGGCTGGCGTGCCAGCGAGTCTCTCTGCGGAGGACTGCAGGACAGCGTTCCGGGGCGCTCCGCCCGGGCTCACAGACACTCGTGCAGGACGCGCGTGTGCGTGCAGTTGCGGCAGCTGACGTGGCAGCACCAGTGGAACGTGCAGTTGCAACGCTCGGTGACGCGCTGCGTGCGCGTGCGGTGACCCCGGCCACAGCAGAGCAGCTCGCACCCATCCAGCGCGGGTGACGAGCTGTTACAGGCGCGTCCTGCCGTGCCCGCGGTACCCAGGCGTCCGCTGTACGTGCAGAAGTTGGGCGATTTCTCGAAGTAGACGAGGTCCTGGGGGGAAGGCGGCTTGTGCGCGGGATCTTCCGGCTCCAGGCGCAGCAGCTCCGCGCGCGAGGCGCGGTTGCTGCCGCGGTTGCCGTAGAGTACTCGGGAGGCGCCGTCGAAGCGATCGCGCAGCACATCACCCACGGCGCGCAGCGTAGGGAGCCGCATCCAGCAGGTGCGCACGGTGCAGGAGCCGGACATCCCGTGGCACTTGCACTCCTGGCGCATCTCCGAGAACACGGTCTGAGAAAAAACCCACACTGCCGAAGCCAGAAGAACCATCATCCCAGAAGCCGCCCCCTCCCGGACGCCGCCGGGAGCTCAGCGGAGGCCCAGGCCGAGCCAAGCCCCGAGAAAGGGAGGCGCGAAAGGTCCCGCTAAGATTTGGACGCTCTGGCAGTCAGTCTCCCCCTCTCAGCCTTGATTTTCGAATCTCTGCACTGGGGCTGTAGGCAGTGCATTCCACGTGTTGTGTTGCATGATAAGCCTCTTCCGCGCCACCTGCCTCAGCCCTGGCACCCCCCCCCGCATGTTTCCCCTCCTCCTCGGCCTCCGCTCCCCCAGAACGCTCTCTCCTGCCGCCCCTCGCCTCACCACCGACCGTTACCTCCGGAGCCCAAGGGCGGCCCCTGCCGCTCTGCCTTGGGTTCAAGCCTCTCAGGCCGACTCACCGTGCGACCAGCCTCGTTGTTGTGAAGGTTCATGAGGAAGCGCAGGTCCCGCCCCTTCTCCCCGGAGTCCACGAACTCCCGGCCGAAGAGACGGCCGAAATCGATGTTGTCGCTGCAGCCTCCCCAGTGCCAATCGGGGCCCCCAGGGCCGCGCCGCCGGTAGTCGCACGTACAAGACTCGATGGAGCCCTCGGAGCAGGAGCGCGCCACCGAATGAGTGACCCCGGCAGAAGTGATGGCGAAGATGAACGCTGTTTCCCGACAGCCTGGGGGCGAAGGGCGCGGGGATCAGCGAGCGGGCGCGAGGGGCCGGCCAGCACCCTCCTCGGAGGGCTTGGGACCTTGGAGTCCCACACCCCGACTCCGCCTTTGGACTCCACGAGAACTGGACCTGAGACAGTGTTGGGAAGCTGCTCTCGGGGTTTCACAGAGAAAGCCGGTGCGTGAGCACGCACTCACAAACTCTCGATCAAGTCTTGCTGGAATTCTTCAGAGCGGTTTTGGGCTCTAAAACGGAAGTGGGGCAACCCCAAAAAGAAAAACCGAAAGAAAGATTGGGAAGACTGCATCCTGCAGATCTCTCGGTAGCCCAAACGCTTGCCCCATGGTGGAAATGTAAGTTTTGCTAGTTGGGAAGCAATACACACGGCCAAAGAGAGTAGGCACTTTGAGAAAAGTAAGGGGAGAACGGTGATCAGCTGGCTCACAGCCCAGAATTCCCGTTCTCTTGAGCTATAGCTAAGAAAAGTTAAGCTTCATGCCCCAAGTGTGTGGCTGGAAAGCTCCTGGTAGAAAGAGTCTGGCCCGGAGTTGGCTCTAGGCTTGAGGCAGTTGGCAGGTTGCTCCGGTGACTCTGTGGGCGCCTGGGACATGTTTCCTGCACTGGCCCGCCTATGCCCTGGGGGTGACCCTGCCTTTCCCCTGGTCCCGGAAGCAGCGCCTTCCTGGGCACCCACCTCGGTTGACGATCTTGCCGAAGAGGTGGGGCCCAGGAGCAGTGGGGCAGTTCCAGCGGCGGTTCCGGAACTGCCACTTGCACTCTCGCACTGCACTCTGCAGCCCACCGCTCACGCTGTGCAGGATCCCCGGGTTCTGACGGATCAGCCGCCGCTGCTTTCGGCTCAGCAGTTGCAAACTGGGCTCAAGCACCAGCTGCAGACTCTTGGAGTCCGTCAGCAGGTTAGTGGAGGAGGCTACGTTCACGATGCCCCTGTTGGGATGCATAGTGAGAGCTCAGGCTCGGCAAGAGGACCTGCACCCCATCCATAAAGGTCATGCCTTGTGGTTAGGGTGCTGTCCTTTGCCTGGGGCCATGTGCCTGGAGAAAGCGTCCCGAGATCAATAATAAGGTAACCACTACTACACGCTCCTGGGTTCACCCATTTGAAAGAACCCTGTGGGCATCCAGACTTTTGCTTGTCCAGGAGTCCAAGAACTGCTTGGATCCTTGGGTCCTTGGATCCAGGGACTGGAAAGAGGAAACTGGGAGACTGGATGTCAACTTTGGCTCAGTGAAAAATCTTGTTCTGCAAATGCTTAGGAGTCCCCCATCCTCACCCTCCCTTCTGAGCTAGCCCCCGGTCCTTTGCTTCCTAACACCGGGAAACCTGTGGTGCAGCCACCACATCAAGGCTGGGACTGGGCTCAAAAGGGAAGGGCTGTGCTATATGGGAGTGGATGCCTTCGGGGAGATCATCTGCCCCACTTGGGCAGAGCTGGAGTGTCTGGGCAGCTCGAGGGCCAGATCATCCCTTGGTGTGGCAAAGCGGAGTCAGGGGGCAGAAGGGAGTCTGTGGGCTGATGGATCCCAGAGCGTGGGAGCTGCGTAGGGCTGGTCCCTGGCTCTGTGCCCTAGGACAAGTGGCGACCCCGCATCAGCTCACTTACCACCATCGACCACTACTGTTGGCGGCCAGGGCTGCGGGCAGAGCGGCCAACACCAGCAGCAGCGTAGCAGAAACCCAGCTGGGCAGCAGTGCCCAGCGCCCCATGGCCCGCCTGGCCTTGCCGATTTCTGTGCTGCAGCTTCGGCGGCTTTGGCTGCTGCCCGCGACGGTGGGACCGGACGCAGCGGTGGTGGCAGTGGCGAGAGGTCGCAGTCTGGCTTTAACAACCCTGGAGGCGGTCGGCGGGCAGCATGGCTCACGGTCCCGGTTGGTGGGCTGAGGCGGCCACTGCAGGCGGCACCGCCTCTTATAGTTGCGGCACTGGCTAGAGTGACGAGAGGAGGCTGCCCTGCCGGCCGCACTGTGGCACGGGGCGCACCGGTCAGGGGCGCAGACAATGGGCAGCGAGCGGGGCCGTGGCTCCCGCCCGTCTGAGCAGAGAGCTGACGGGCTGGCCGTCGGGGCTCACCCCCGCCCCTCCCTGGTGGCCCCCGCCTCCCGCCGGCACTGACCGCCGACCCCTCCCCTTGGGACGCCCTCCCACGCGCACCCGCCTCCTCTCCGCGTCCGGAGCCCGTCGGGGACCAGCATCCGCTAGGGGGCGCGGCGACAATGTGCTTGGGGTGAATCCTCCAGGAACCCAGACCGCCTGGCCAGGCGTGCTCGGGCTGCCCCTTCGACGTCACCGGGGCTCCACTGGCGTCCCTTCTCTCCCCCATGTTGAGCGTCAGAAGGAAAGCTGTGGTTCTGGACAACAGCTCTGGAGAGACACTTCCCCGCTCAAGGACCCCCGACGGCTGGACAGAGAAGGAAAAGGGGGAGACTGGGACGTGGGTGGATCTGTGGTCAGGGACATCCCGGGAGGGTTGCTGACCAAATGGAGAGAACTCTGAGATCTGAGGCAGCAGCAGTTTGCACTTGTGGGGCAGGACAGCCCGAGTGGCCGCGCGCGCGCGCGCGCGCGCGTGTGTGTGTGTGTGTGTGAGTGTGTGTGTGTGTGAGTGTGTGTGAGTGCAAGTGGGGATGTATGTGTGTTCTGAGGGTGCATGCTTCTGTGCATTGGTGTGTTCAGAAACTCTCGGTTCTGAGGAGGGCGGTTAGGAACACATGTCAAAGAGCTTTGGATTTTAGCTTAGGTCAGAAGAGAGCATCGGGTGTTTTGTTGGTTTGTTTGTTTTGTTTTTGCCTCAGGTCTTTTTGTTCACTGCCATTGCCCGGGCAGTGTACGTTAGGAAGGAGGTTGCTCCACAGAAGCCCAGAAGCTTGGGAGATGGAGTGTGTCTGGAACTGTGTTTGGAGGTGGGTGGATGAGTGTGTCTTCGGGGAGATTAAATACGTGTGCACGCACCGCTCCGCCCCCTGTGGTGCACCTTGTGTCACCCTATGGTGTGTCACCCGTGCCATGTGTTAACCTGGGCGTGTCACTGGGGGGGAAGCTGAGGCCAATGAAGTGGGTGTGAGGGTGAACCAGGCCCAAGGGGCTGAGTGTTGACAACTAGGCTGAGAAAGACTGGGCACCGCAGCAGGTGTCAGGTGTGTGTGCTAAGTGAGGACTTGGAAGAAAAGGGCAGTTGCCTCAGCTGAACCTGGTGCGGGGAATTTGTCCCTTTATGTATTTTCTTATTTCTTTTTCTGCCAAGCTATTGCCTTCCCCCCAAAATCTGGTTCTTTCTGTTCTCCTCACCAGGGCTATCCAGAGTGCCTGACCGCATCATCCATTGTGTGCTTTTCTCATCTCTCTCTCACCTTCAAAGCCATCATGGCCTCCTACTGAAGAAGGGGCTGCTGTTCCCTATTGGACTGATAGGGGGCACTGCCAGTCTGGTTATCATGCTCACTGACACCCTGAGTTGGCCCCCCAGGGGTGGGGTGGGTGGGTCTGTACATCTCTCCCTTCTCCCATGTTACAGAGGAACTAGATGAGGCAGTTGTCCAAGGTCACAGTTAATAAATGATCAGTGGTTTCACCTTACCAGCTGCTTGCCAGTGTGCAGCAAGAGAAGGCTGGGGGCCCTTCTCAAAAATGACAGAAAGTAAATATTTTAAAAGTTTTGTAGTACTTTTCTACCTCCTTTTTAGATCTTCGTTTCTCCATCCCCCACCCCCTTTTTTGCAGTACTGAGGGTTAAATCCAGGGCCTTCTCATGAGCCGACATCCCTAGCCCTTTTAAATTTTTTAAATTTTGATACAGTCTGGCTAAGTCGCTAAGATACTGAGTTATACAGAGTAGGCTCAAATTTGCAGTCCTCCTGCCTCAACCTCCCAGAATGCTGGGATTACAAGTGTGTGTCATCACACCTGGCTTCCCTTGTTTTTAGGATACTTTCTGACTCAGTAATTTACCTAGGTCTTACCCTAAAGAATCTCAGGTCCCAGAAATGGAATGATCTGGCTTCTCTAAGATGGGAAATCACTCTAAGAAGTAAAGGTCTAATAAGTTTAGTTAATATTCCTCGGGCACTTGCATTTTAAGTGAGATGTGTATTGACCCAAATGAAGCCTGATGGAAGATACTACTGAAGGACATATCTTTCCTAGACCCTTTGCCTAACCCACTATACCTGGGCCATCCAGAGGGGCAAGGTGGAAGGACCCAGCATCCTCCTCGGGTCAGAAACCCAGGAGTCTCTGCAGAAAGCACACACACAGATAGCCATGTAGATAAGCACTGGACCACAGGTAGACTTTGTCCCTCAGGAGTTTCTTCCCACTAGAGCTTGGTTCCTACCTTTCGGACTGGAGGATTGCCACAACCGCACAGAGGTGAGAGGCAGGCTGGAGGACCAGGAAGCCCTATCTGTGGCCACTGGTGCTGAGCAGCAGAGGGAAGAGAGGAAAGGACCCATTACCTTTTGTTCAATGTTGCAGCAAAAATTTCTTGTCCTGGGCCAGGGATTTAGCTCAGTGGTTTTGCCACCTGCTGCACAAGAGCAAGGACCCAAGTTCGATCCCCGGTACCAAAAAAAAAAAAAATTTCTTGTCCCTCCATTTTCCGGGGTGGGGGGTGTCTAGGTCTGGGTTAACACAGTGTAGGACCCAACTCAAAGGTCTATTTTGATCAAGTCATCACTTTATCAATTAGCACCTCTTTCTTTTTGACATCATCAGTTTATCTTGCTACTAGAACACATCCATCAACATACAAACATACTGTAACATCTTCCACTCGAAAAACTGAACAACTTCATTTGGCCTCACGTTACTATTCAAGAGTGCCCCATTTCTCTGCTATTACTCCAAAACTCAAAATAGTTGTTTTAATTAATAGCACTTATTCCCCCACACATGGGAATTGAGCCTAGGGGCACCCTACCACTGACCTATGTCCCCACTCTTTTTTACTTTTTGAGATAGGGTCTTTCTAAATTGCCCACACTTGCCTTGAACTTGGAATCCTCCTGCCTCAGCCTCACAGGTAACTGGAATTACAGGTGGGTGCTACCTGGTCCAGCTCTTCATTCTCCCTCTGCCCAATAATGCCTTTAAACTCACTTCACTTCCTTATCAAAACAACTCAGGAACATTTATGAGGGCCTACCCAATAGTCAAATCTCAGTTCTCACGCTAATTGGCCTTCCTGTAACAGCAGACACCATTGAACACTTACTTCCTCCTTCTCGAAATACTTTCTCCCGGTTTCGGAACACCATTACTGTCTTGATGGCTGCTTCCTTTTTAGTCTCCATACTTGGATCCTCCTTGTTATGAGTGTCTAAAAATCCGAGTAGACCTAGATTTAGTCTGATGCTTTTCTTTTTTTTTTTTTTTTGTACCAGGGATCGAACTTGGGACCTTGAGCTTTTGAGGCAGGTGGAGGAACCACTGAGCTAAATCCCTAGCTGGGACCATGTTTCTTTATATCCTGCACACACATTGTCTGAGACATAGGGGATCCATTTTCATGTTTCCTAATTTAGGTCTCCAGACTCAATTCACCTAACATCTCAAAATTCACATGTCCAAAACAACTGAACTCTTTTTTTTCTTTTGT
>NW_004624816.1:3216593-3257933 GCF_000247695.1 Heterocephalus glaber
AGTGTCTAAAAATCCGAGTAGACCTAGATTTAGTCTGATGCTTTTTTTTTTTTTTTTTTTTTGTACCAGGGATCGAACTTGGGACCTTGAGCTTTTGAGGCAGGTGGAGGAACCACTGAGCTAAATCCCTGGCACTGATGCTTTCCTTAGTCTACACAGACTCCCCTGGTGAACAACACAGTTTCATGCTTTTCATGTTTCCTAATTTAGGTCTCCAGACTCAATTCACCTAACATCTCAAAATTCACATGTCCAAAACAACTGAACTCTTTTTTTTCTTTTGTAGTCTGGAGATTTGCACTCAATTACATGCCCAGCCCTATTTTTCATTTTTATTTTGAGACAAGGTCTTGCTAAATCATTAAAATGTGCCACCATGCTGGGCAAAAATCTAAACTCTGGATGCCCGCCCCCCGGCCCGGCCCGGCCCCCACTTCAGTCATTTCCATCTTGGTAAATGACGACTCCATCCTTTAGGTGCCTAGGAAGGACATCTTGAAGTCACCCTTAAACTCCAGGCCAAGCTGTCACACGTTCTGTCCCTCAGTCTTCACAATAGATGCAGACTCTTATCCATCCCACCACCCTGCTGCTCCCCTGTTGATGATGGGAGCCACCATCCCTTCTTCCTCCTAACCAGGCTAGTCTCTAGCCCCTGTCCAGGCAGGCCCTGTGGTCATGGCTTTTCTGCTTTTAGAAGCTGTCTCTTAGACCACTTGCACTTAGACCTTACAGTATCTTCAGCACAGACAGCACTTTGTCTTCTGTTTGCTTGAAACAATAACTTTCAAATTCTTGTCACTTCCTGAGGAACATCATTTCAGAATTCAAGACTCATTGCATCATACAAAACAGACTGGGGCCAGGCATGGTGGCATATATCTGTGATCCCAGCATTTGGGAGGCTGAGGCAGGAGGATCACTGAGAGTTTGAGGTCAGCCTGGGCTACATAGGAGTTCGAAACCAGCTTGAACTACATACTGAGACCTTGTCTCAAAACAAAAACCAAAAACAACAACAACAAAAAACCCAACCAAACAAGACAAAACAAAAAACAAAACAAACCAAACAAAAAACAAAAACTGGAGAATTTATATAATTACAAAATTTTAAAACCATTTAACTTTTTGAGTCTCCATCTCATTCCTAGAATAGCCTCTTAATAACTTTCCTAGCTTCTACACTTGCCTCCACTGTCTGTTCTGCACATAACAGCCAGGGCTATCGTTTCTAAGGAAGAAGTCAGCCTGGGCATGGTGGTATATTCCCGTAATCCCAGCATAATCTCAGCTAATCAGGAGGCTCAGGCAGGAAGATCAAAAATTTAGGGCGAGGGATTTAGCTCAGTGGTACCATGCCTGCCTTGCAAACCCAAGGTCCTGAGTTCGATTTCTGGTATGAAAAAAAAAAATTCTAGTGCTAGCCCAGGCTACACAGTGAGTTCAAAGCTGGAATAGACTACCCAGCAGTGAGACTGTCTCGAAACAAACAAAAACAGCTGGTGTGGTGATGCATGCCTATAATCCCAGCACTCTGGAGGCTGAGGCAGGAGGATTGCCATGAGTTCAAGGCCATCCTGGACTACATAATGAGATCCTGTTTCAAAAATTAAACAAACATGGTTCTGCCACCTGCCTCGCAAGTGCAAGGTCCCAAGTTCGATCCCTGGTACCAAAAAAAAAAGCAAACAAAACCAAAACAAAATTCTTTACAATGGTCTAACGGGGCCCCGTATAATCTGACTTTGTTCCTTCCTAGTCCTCCAACTTCATCACCTACCCTTCTCTCCCTGTGGATTCCTCCTCTACATTGGTGTCCTTGCTAATCCATTGAACAGACCAAGGATGTTCCTTTCTCAGCGTCCGTGTACCTGCTTTCCTGTCTTCTGGGTATCCTTTCTCAGATATCCACGCGCCTTTTTCCTTCATGTTTTTCCTTCCCCTTTATAAATTAGAGTCCCACTTCTCATCTCCGTTACCTTGCTTCATTTTTCTCTGTATCATTTTTGACCATGAATGACCCTAAGGACATCAAGTAGAAAATCAGTAGTCAGTCGCCCTCCAGGAATAGGGTTGGGGAGAGATGTTGGAGGGGAAAGGTGGTTTGCTTTGATCTTGGGATCTGGTGAGGAAGGGGGCAGTTCTGGGACTGAGAGTGTGGGCTGAGGACCCTACTTCCTTCGAGACGCCAGCAGGCAGCACTATCCCTTGGGCTGGGGAGGCATGGCTCATCCATCACCAGAGTAAAGAAGGGAGTAAAATTCCTGAAGATTTGTTGGGGCCAACTGCAGGCGGGGGTGGGGGGGATGGGGGCGCTTCCTGCAAGTGCCGCACAGTCTGGCTGCAGACCCTTTGGTGCCTCCTGGTGGTGGCCTGGGGTGCTGCAGCGAAGCAAAAGGCGTGTGAGCTGGAGGGTAGGCAGCGCAGCTGAGCTCACCGCTGTGGGCGCATCCATCCCTCCCGGGCCTATAATTTCGGTTCCCCGGGTCTGGCCGCCCCTATCAGCGGCTTAGCAACAGATGAGTCACCGGAGACCCCGGGCCAAAGCAAACACAGGCGGGTGGGGGGAGGTTGCTCTCGAGGCTTCTTTGGGCTTCAGCCGCCGCCTCACTTGCTTGATCCCCCAATCTCCAGGGGCTCCACTCTTTTCTTTGACACCCACCCTCTGGGATCCAGAGTCCTTCCCATATTGTTCTTGATACACCCTCCATCCCCGTGATGGCAAGAAAAGCCCTCTACTCTCCTCATCCAGTGGAAGGGGGACCAGCTTGCTCCTACTCCCTCCCTGCAGTGATGACAGCCCCCACTTTTCCCCTCTTGTCACGGCCCAAACCCTTGTCAAGGTCTCTCTGGTTCCCGCCCCTCCCCTTTCCTGGAGCTGGCCGCGTGCTTGGGGTATTAGGCAATGGGTGTGCACCGCAGCCTTCTCCAGGCCCCGCCTGTCCCATAGCCTTCTAGCTGCCTTCGGGTCAGTCCTCAGGCCAGCCGGTCGGGCTGAGGGCACTGTGGGCCAGCTCGGGCCACCCAGTCGGCCTGCCTGTGGCCTCCTATCGCAGAGCTAGGGTTCAATGGTGAGCATGGGCTCTTGCAGGTGGAAGAGTCCGGTGTGGGGAACCCCTGGGTCATTGAGAAATTAAAACCTACGGTGTAAATTCTGACCCTAGCCCCTTCTTGACACCTGACTGTATGCTGAAGTCTGAGAAGGATAGAATCGGAAGGTTAACAACAACATGACAAAAACAAAATCCAAAACCTGAGGGAGATCAGAGACACATGCAGAAATACAGATGTCCATGAGTTTCCGGTGGAGAAAGGAGCCATAGGAACCTCATCTGCTCCTCCGGGGACCTGGATGGAGTTCTAGGCTGACATGCAGGAAGGACAAGGACACTGGTGATCACTGAGTGCAGGTATAAGGATGGAAACCACTGGGATGGGGCTTGCAGATTCTGGAGGCCCCAAAAGCCACACGTGGTTTCGTTCTTGTCCTCTGTAGGCAGGAGGATCAGGAGCTCTTGGGTTCCCTCTCTCCATTCTGGAGGTAGGAATCAGAAAAAAGTGGCTCTCTGGTCCAGGCTTTCCAGAGTCAGGGTCCCCAGCCAATTCAGGGACTGGCACATAAAGATGGTCGGCAATATCCCAACAAATGTAATTCCCTGATTTCCTAGCTCAGAGTGCTGCACCCCAAGACCAGGTGCGCCCCCTTCGGCACAAGGCAGGACCTGCAACATCACAGCCTGGAGGCTGGTTGCCGAGCAGGGCTGCCGTACCATCATCGAGGAGGAGGAGGAGGAGGAGGAGGAGGTGACTGTGGCTATGGGTATAGGTCCACTCTTTTGCTTACTGGGGGTAATCTCTGAGTCAAGGCATCTTGGGTGCTCGGGACCAGCCTTGCCTTGGGCTGTGGTCTGGCAGGGGCTGGGGGCGGTTGGGAAGCCTGGGGCCCCTCTCTGGCAAAAATAGTCCGCAGTGGTTAGAGCTAGGAGAGTGAGTCAGGCAGGAGTGTGGTGGCGCCTAACCCCTTCGCTGCCACTGGCGCTCCCTAAGGCATTTTGCCTCCGCCTGTGCACCTCAAGACCAGGTTCTTTCTGGGCTGTTCTGGGGCAAGGCTCTGTGGAATCCCAAGGCCCTCCACAGCCCGTGTGAAGCAAGTCTGCGTGTCTGGATTGAGAATCTTCGCCACCCGAAGTGGAAACCCAGGAATCTCAGGAAGTATAGGAGATCTCTATGGGCAGAGATACCTTCCAGGAAAGGCAAGTGCTAGGGGCAGGGTGAGATCTTTGGAGCTACCTGAGGCTTTTGGCAAGGGCCAGATTCTGAGGCCGAACCTGACCCCGGGCAAGGGGCAGGCACAGGGCTCGGAGGTGGGCGGGAGCCAAGCTGAACAGTGGTGCGCCTCTCCTGCAGGCGGCGGGCGCCCTGTTGCTCTCCGGGCTGTGGGCTCTGCTAGCGACTCTCCAATGTCCGAAGCCAGAAGCCAGTCCAGCTCCATCGCGGACTTGTCAAAGGAGCTCTCCAGCTACCCTGCTCTCAGTGGAGGAACTGAGGCAAAGAGAAACGATGAACTATTTAACCACTTGGGCCGGGTCCTGGATGCCTGGTCTGGGTCACAATCCCTACAGCCTTGAGGACCCCAGAGCAGGTGAGAGGTACTCTGGCTTCCTCCCCCTCCAGTGGGGCCGAGCCCCAACCCGGGCGTCGGGGGAAAGGGTGTGTGTGTACGCTGGAAGGAGGGGGAGCGGCTGCGTTCCCCTGGTCAAGGAGGGGGGTGCGGGGCTGGGGTGGGGATGCCCCGGGCTCAGGGAGGGGCCGCAGCTCTGTCAGCCCTCGAAGCCGCCTGTGAGTTCCGCGCGAGCACAGCCAGAGCCCCCAGTGCTTTGCTCGCCGCCCGCTCACCCGCTCTCCCTCAGTCGCTCCCTCCCTTTCTCCCTCCCTTCCTCCCGGCGGCCGTGGCGGCGCTGGGGAAGCAGCGAAGAGGAGTGGCCCGGCCCTGGAAGAATGCGGCGCTGCCGAGGGGGCAGAACACGACTCAGTCTCCCCGCAGTTTAAGCAGCCCGAGCAGAGCCCAGGCGACCCAAACTTGCGGGTCGCAGACCCTGAGCTCGAACCGCTGGAGGTAATGGGACCTGGGAAAGAGGAGAGGGCAGGAATGCGCCTATCAGGACCAGAAAGGCACTCGGGTAGACCGACAGACAGATAGACAGAGAGACATCCACCTACAAGAGCACAGAGGCGCAGAGAGCCAGATACTGCTAGAGACAGGGAGAGGATAAGAAAGTCTCCAGATTTAGCGGGCAATGAATGTGCAAATGAGCAAAGGGCTGGAGACAGGACGGATCCGTGGGGACTAGACCAGTTGCTCTTCGAGGAGAGGAACGTGTAGTTCGGAAAGCAGAGAGAGTGGGTAGGACAGAGACGAGGACTCGGGTTGCGACAAAGAGCCCGCTTGCAGGAGGCCACCAGGTTTTCCTCTTTGCCACACACACCTGGAGCCTCTCTTCTCTCCCTGCTGAGCAGGAAGGGGGCAGAGCCAGAGGAAAGCCCAGTCTTGGACCCTTCTGACAGAACTTGCCTGGTATTGTAGGCACCTGGAGGTGACACCGCCCCAGGTAGTGGGGAACCCCCTCCCAAACCCCCCCAGCCTAATAAGGGCGGGGAAGCCAGTCGTGGGGCCCTAGAAGAGGGAGCAGTGGGTGAGGTCCCGGAGCGAGTGTTTGTAAGTCTGCGTTTGCATGTGAGTGTGTGCCTGTGTGCCAGGCGTTGTGTCTGACTGGGCAGGGCTCCAGGGGCTCTGTGAGGTCTGGACCCTTCCTCTCCAAAGCTCTCTGGGACTCAGGGACTCTGGGAATCAAGGGTTGATTCTTACAGCTTTGTTTGCAGAGGGATGAGAAAGTTCAGTCGGGTGGCACCAGTGGTTTAAAAGACTGAACGAGGGCATCCTTCAGTTCCCTGGGAAGCCACCCTATTCTAGAGCCTACATCAAGTCTTTCTGCCCCACAGGCGCTGATCCATCTACCCACCGGAGCCTCCGGGCTTCGACATGCTGGAGGAGCCCCAGCGGCGGCCTCCACCCTGGGGCCTCTCGGGTCTCCTGTTCCTGGCCTTGTGCAATCGGTGAGCAGTTCCCCCTGTCTTCCAGCCTACCAGAGAAGCACCAGTGTGTGTGTGTGTGTGGGGGGGGTTGTTTGCAGGGGGTATGAGGCTGGACTCCAGACCCCTGATGCCTCTTCTGTTCCCAGGGCTCTAAGCAATGAGATTCTGGGCCTGAAGCTGCCCGGGGAGCCACCACTGACGGCCAACACCGTGTGCTTGACGCTGTCCGGCCTGAGCAAGCGGCAGCTAGGCCTGTGCCTGCGTAGCCCCGACGTGACTGCGTCGGCGCTGCAGGGTCTGCACATCGCAGTCCACGAGTGCCAGTACCAGCTGCGCGACCAGCGCTGGAATTGCTCGGCGCTCGAGGGCGGTGGCCGCCTGCCGCACCACAGCGCTATCCTCAAGCGCGGTGAGCCTGGCGGGGCTGGGCTGTGCTGCCGTGGATGCCCGGGGTGGGGGGCAGGCTGAGGCGCGTGCAGCGGGGAAGAGACAGGTTCATGGCTCAAGAGGAGCCTCTTGGGGAATTCCCCCCCCCCCCGGAGCCGCACTGAGCCGGGTCTGGCCACCCGTCTGGGCCTTTGCGCCTGACTTCCACCTGCACGCTGCTGGCAAAGCAGCTGGGTTCTGTTCTCTACCCTAGGGCCCCCCTTTTCTGCCTCCTCCCAGCTCAATCTGGGTTGCACCTGTGAACAAGAGATGCCCCCAGCCCTGGAAGCTTCAAACACCCCCCAGTCACTCCCCTCCCTCTCAACCCGAGACAAGCCCAGGCCGATGTCCCCAGAGTCTCAGCGGGGGTGGGGTGACGCCCCCAACCGTTTAAGGGTTAAACCTGCTCCCCTAATTGCTGGGGTTCCCAGGAGCCAAAGCTGGGAACAAAGACCCTGATGGCTTTGAAGCTGGGGAGCAGCCCCCTCCTCTGTGCTATGGGGGCCCCAGGTGTAGCTCACCTGAGCAGGTGAGGAACAGCTGGAGGGACCAGAACAGATCCTTGCTGGCCTGGTCTGGAAGGGATAGTCCGGGAGGCTTCACTGCTTCTCCCCATGCCCTGCTGGAGTTCACTCCCAGAGGAGTAAAGATCCTTGGGGGCTCAGCCCAAGGGTTGTCGGGGGTGGGGTGGTGGTGGTGGTGGTTTGGGGACTATGGGGTTAACAGGCAGCTGCCATCTGGAGGGAAATTCCCAAGACTTGTGCAAACAGCTTCACCCTTGAAGGGCTGGGGTTGGGGGATCAGGAGGCTGGCCCAGGAGCCCCGGATCCTGGGGTAAGAGAGGTCTGGCCCTAAGGAGGTGCTGGCTTTCATCTTCTCAGGGCTCCAGAGAGCTCCTGCCTAATGAAATGAGGGATCCTCCTGCTCTGAAGGGCTGGTATAGGAGAACATTTTGACATCCTTATGGTGGGCACCTCTACCTAAGCTTGAGGAAGGCGTATCATCCCCAGCCTCCTTGACCTCCTAAATATAACAAGGAGGCCAACCTTTTAAGAGGACTGTAGGGAAAATCACCTCCGCCTTGCTCCTCCTCCCAGTGTTTTATAGGGTAATAGCAGGTTTGGATAAACATAAAGGGCAGTCTTGAAGGGCAAATATAAAACAAGAATTTGGAAAAGGGAAGGGCAGCCCATAGGTCCAGTGCTTTAGGGGTGTTTTGTTCTGGTGATGGAGAGTAGGTTGATTAAAAGACTGATTTAAATACTTCAAAAAATAAAAGAACCCCAAAGGACTCTGCTCCTACCCCACCTAAGCTCCCTGCAGGGCTGGGGAATTTCTAAGTCTTTAGATGTAGAACTCCAGGAACAAATCTTTACAGTCCTCAGGGACTGCTTAGTCACCTCACAACCCCAGGGATCTCTCCCTCTGGGCTGGCTCTTTCATCCACACCTGAAAAGCAGAGACTTACAGAGTCGGAGTGGGCTTCAGACAGTATCTAGACCCATCAGTTTCCCTTCATAGCTGAGGAAACTGAGGCTCTGTGCTCTTTTCTTTCTTGTTCTGTGAACTTCTCCTAAATCACTCAGCTGGTAAGTGGCAGATCAGGGTTCAGTTAGGAGTTGCTGATGTTGGAGGGCGGCTGTTTCTTTCCTCCTGTCTCTTCATTCTCAGCTGCCAGTTGCCAGTCTACCTTACCTCCACCTTCATGTCCTTCTCATCCCCAGGTTTCCGAGAGAGTGCTTTCTCCTTCTCCATGCTGGCGGCTGGGGTCATGCATGCGGTCGCCACAGCCTGTAGCCTGGGCAAGCTGGTGAGCTGTGGCTGCGGCTGGAAGGGCAGTGGTGAGCAGGATCGGCTGAGGGCCAAACTCCTGCAACTCCAGGCACTGTCCCGGGGCAAGAGCTTTCCTCACTCCCTGCCCAGCCCCATCCCTGGCTCAGGCCCTGGCCCCAGCCCCCAGGACACATGGGAATGGGGTGGCTGTAACCTTGACATGGACTTTGGAGAGAAGTTCTCTCGGGATTTCTTGGATTCCAGGGAAGCTCCCCGGGACATCCAGGCACGAATGCGAATCCACAACAACAGGGTGGGGCGCCAGGTATGTGTGTGGATCTTGTTCTGGGTCTCCCTTCTTTCTGAGGCCTGGCTAAGGACTGAGAGGCCCAGCAAAGTAATATGATGAGGTGTGGTGGGTGATTGCCATTTGCTGTCAGCAAGCCTCCCAGCCTCAGGTTTTTGCATATATAAAAGGAGGAGGCCAACGAAGTCTGAAGTCTGAGACAGGAGGCTTGGGAGTAGCAGACCAGCCTGGGTCATATGGGGAGTTTAAGGCCAGCCTGGACTACGTGTCAGAAAAAAAAAGAAAAGAAACTGATGATAACCTACCTCACAGGTCTTTAAGGCTGAGCTAGCAAAACATACTGCCACTTGGCTCATTACATGGTAGCTGTTATTACAGCTGTCTTCCCTGCAGACTTTAGGGGCACTCTGGGTCACAGTCCCCATTTTATCAGTGTTTACTCTGGAAAGAGCACTGGACTGGGAGTCAGACAATTGGAGTTGAGTCCTGGCTCTGTTGCCAGTTAGCTATCAAAGATGGGCAAATCACACTGCACTGGCTTCAGTTCTCCAATCATAAAATGAAGGACTTGGTCAGTTAACTTCTTTGCAATGCCCTTTCTCATCTCGTACTCGTTTTTCCCTATGTTCTCTGTACCTTTCCCTCTCCTGTGTCCCTGTGCTCTGTTCATTTGCTGCCTGCCCCTTCACCTCTTGTCCCTCTGATGCTCTAGGTGGTAACTGAAAACCTGAAGCGGAAATGCAAGTGCCATGGCACATCAGGGAGCTGCCAGTTCAAGACATGCTGGAGGGCAGCCCCAGAGTTCCGGGCTGTGGGGGCAGCGTTGAAGGAGCGGCTGGGCCGAGCTATCTTCATTGATACCCACAACCGAAATTCTGGAGCCTTCCAACCCCGCCTGCGTCCCCGTCGACTCTCAGGAGAGCTAGTCTACTTTGAAAAATCTCCTGACTTCTGTGAGAGAGACCCCACTGTGGGCTCTCCGGGGACAAGGGGCCGGGCCTGCAATAAGACCAGCCACCTGCTGGATGGCTGTGGCAGCCTGTGCTGTGGTCGTGGGCACAATGTGCTCCAGCAGACGAGAGTTGAGCGCTGCCATTGCCGCTTCCACTGGTGCTGCTATGTGCTATGTGATGAGTGCAGGGTTACAGAATGGGTCAATGTGTGTAAGTGAGGATCAGCCTCACCTTGGGGCTGGGGAAGGGGACTGTGTGAAAGGGCCACTTTTTCAGCCCTGTGCTTGGATTTCTGTCCGGGGTGATCTTGGCCCCTGGAAGCTCAAAGCATCTACCTGGAAACAGCCTTGGGGTGGTGGGGGTCAGGGTCTGTAGTTCGCAGCCTTCTCCACACAGCTGGAGGGCCTTGGGAGGAAGCTGTCACCTCCCTTCTGTTCCTTAAACACCTGAATGGACTAAGATGAAAGGCACTGTATTGCTCCCCTCTTCTCAACCCCAGGACCCCTTTAAGCTGGATTCATAGTTCTTTTGGCTGGGGGGTCTTTATAGTTTGGTCATTCCTCTCCCTTGAGGGACAACCCCAAGGCCTTGTGTGGAGCCATTAAGACCTGTAGAAAAGGACCGCCCCTTTCCATTTGCTTTCTCAAATTCCTCTACCACAACCCGGACCCCTCTTTTGTTGGATCATGGGAAGCAGTACTGGAACAGAGGTTTTTTCCTTCAGGAAGGCACAGAGTGCTGAGGGGTACTCTCCTCTGAATCCTCCAGGGCTGGACTTTGGAAAGTCCAGGCCCTAAGGAAAGTTGTCTCCTTCCATTCAGGTGTTAAAGGGGAACTTCCAAAGAAAGGATTTTACCCAAGACTCTTGGAGCCCCAGTTTTCCTCCTTCAGCAAGAAATGGATAATTTATTGTACTGAGAATTGTTCTTGAAACTAAAATAAATTAAGTTACTGGACTGGCGGAATGCAGATGGTGATGTATCCAGCCATACTTGGGATCTTGGTCCATAGTTTCATCTCCAGGTGAACTGACCCCCATCCTCAACGACTTTATTTATGTATATCCTGCTGAGTTCCACAAAGGATTTGAAATGATCTGCAGTGACTTAATTGGCAAACTTTTAGTTTATGAAACCAGGAGGGACTTCTTCTAGGTAGGTGAGGTTAGAGTCCAAATGTAGGCCCTATTAGCTGGGTGTAGTGGTGCACACTTGTAACTCTAGTATCAGGAGGCTGAGGTGAGAGGATTACCCACTGTGAGTTCAGGCCAGCCTGGGTTACATAGTGAGTTCAAGGCCAGCCTGAACTACATAGCAAGACTCTATCAAAAAAAAAAAAAAAAATCAAATGCAGGCCCTATTCTCTGTGCACCTGAATTATTCTAGATATCACCTTGATCATTGCCTAGAGCAAGGGTTGGCAATTTTTTTTTCATGTAAAGGGCTAGATAATATGTATATATTAGGCCACCTATATTGTGGTCTTTGTCTTAACTACTCATCTCTTCCATAATTACTCAACTCTGCTATTAGAGATCAAAAGCAACCAAAGACCATACATAAATGAAGGAGCATGGTTTTCTTTAATAAAATGTAATTCACAGCCTGATGTAGTGGCACATGCCTGTAATCCCAGCACTCTGGGAGGCTGAGGCAGGAGGATCACCAGTTAGAGCCCAAACTAGACAATTTAGTGATTTGGTAGACCCTGTTTCAATCGGTCAATCAAAAATTAAAAAGGTGCTGGTGATGTAGCTCAGTGTGAAGGCCCTGGGTTCAGACCCTAGTACCAAACCAAACCAACCAACCAAACCAACAACCAACCAACCAAACAAACAAAACACCTACCATCACTTCCAACAAAAAAAATCCTACTTAATTTACAAAAAATGTGGTACAGAACTAGATTTGTCTTCTGTCAGTAGCTTGTTGACCCTCTGTTCTATCTTATGAGGTCACATCTTCTCTGGGTGTTTTCAAATCCTAAATGTATCTTAGCATTGAATGCAGACCCAAAACAGCAGATACTTTTCTCTCTGACTCCAAACCAGAGAATTTGAGAGGTAGAGAGGTAGACAGATGCAAGATTGATGGAAAACATGTTAAAAGGGATTTCTGTGGTCAAAATGGGAGGTGTTTTCCACCTTCTGGAAACCAGCAAAACCAGCATGCTCTCCCACTGAATTATTTGCATCCGTATTTTGTCCTTCCTTACCTTAGTAAAATAACTTTACTAATTTTAGTACACAAATTTCTTTATCTTTTAAAAGATAACCTGAGAAAACAGAATTTCTTGTCTCTATTCCTAACTCAGTATCTTTTTTTTTTGGTACATGGGGATTGAACTTGGGACCTTGTGCTTGTGAGGCAGGCACTGGAACCACTGAGCTAAATCCCTGGCCTTAACTCAGTATCTTTGAAAATAAACTTATCTTTCCAAGATTCAATGATAAAAGGGATATATCTATATGGGATATATATGTATGCACACGTGTATACATGACAATTTAAAACTTTACAGATGATTGTGTACATGGGAGACTTCAAGATCTGACTTAACAGGTCATGACCTTAGCCATGGATGTAGAAATAGTGCTACTTCTCTGGACAACAGATTTATCTGCTACCAAAATTATCCTCAAATTAGATGAAATGAGAGTAGCAACAAGGTAGCAAGGATATTTGTCTTGGGTTAGGGCAGTATTTTACAGCAACATTTTACATCACAAATCTCCACTTGATCACTGAGAATTCTGGGTTTGAAAATGTGGTAGTGTCAGGAGATATCCCATTCTTAATTCAGACCCTTACTGAACCTTATATGCATATGGGAGAGGGGCAAAGGAGAAGAGATGCAGCTAGAATTGCCAAAAGATATGAAAGAGAATAATGAGAAAGAACACCCCGAGTACAAATTTTTCACATTCAGGAAGGGGAAGGAGACTCTCCAATGAAGTTGTAGCAAGAACAGTTCAGCTTTGTCCTGTTTCTGTCCTCTGTAGTCCTTTGGCTCCCTTTCTTTTCTAGCTTTCCCTGTTCTTTCATCAGACACCCTCTGTGCCAAACTTAAGCCCCAAACCACAACCTTGACAAATTCCAAGTGGATTTTGTCAGTAAGGCCAACACCCCTCCTCCTGGCACACGCCTGGGCTCAGGCCCAGGCCTGGGGTCAGGGATAGAATGGAAGCTGGTGGCTACACTTTCACTTTTTACTAGACTCTAGTTGCCAGAGAGACAAGAAAAAGACTCTAAGTCAGGCATCTGGGCCTCCTTCAGCTCTGGAAGAGCTCCTCCTCTACCCTTTACCAAGTGGCTGTGAAGTTGGGGCATGGTAGTAGGCAGCACTTCTCCTTTCTCTCCTCCTGCTAGTTCTATGCGCAGCCCTCTTTGAAGCTACATAGACACTTTCTTCCCCAGACTCCTGAGGGGTGAAGGAGAGAAGAACTGGGAGATTTTCCAGTCAAATTCATCAGTTCGGGGTGTTTGCTCCTAATCATATTAGGCTGTCACCATTCCCATCTTTCTGTCACACTTGGGATACAACCTGGAGAGGCTCTTTAGTCATAGGCAGGAACATCCATCAGCAGTTTCCATCTCTATAATGGACTCCCACAAGGCATGTTGGTGTGGCTGAAGTACTAGGGAAGGAGTTGTAAAGCATATTTTTGGTGGTCTTGTGGGGGTATAATCTCGTGGAGTGTTGCTAGAAATTTCTAGGGAAAGGAGTGGGGAGGGCAATCACATGAAGGTATCACAGGGCCCACTCTAGCAGTGTGTTATTAACATGGAATAATGCTGGAAGAGTCTTTTGCCTTTAAAAACAGAGCTTAGCAAGGCAAAGGGAATAACAAGAAGCTAGGAAAGGATTAATTCTTTTTGTTATACATAGGTTCCTTTTTTTTTTTTAATCCATCTCATCCTTCACCATCTTCAATTAGGGTCTTCTTGACTTTATATTCTAAGACATGTTATTCTTCAAATAAACGTGAGAAAACAGACTGGGATAAGAGGAAGGGTCTGGTAAGGACACAAACCAGGGCTTGATGTGGACATGGAGTACACACAGTGTGGTATCTACCAACCTAGCTCTCCTTGGAAGGAAACAAGAAAAAAGGCAGGAAATTCAGAAGAGTGGCAATTTTGGCTCAGGCGTTTAAGAGCCACGTGTTCTCTTGTACTGCTGAAATGAGGAGGGAGGGCACTTAAAGAACCTTCTGTTCTTAGTATTTCTAGTGTCCTTCTAGTGCAGCTTTTATCACAGCTGTGACTGTTCCAAGGCAGCTTTGCATATGTCCATCAGGTGCAAAAAATCGAGTGTGGTGGAATCAGAGATTGGTAGGTAGGAAGTGAGACACACAGGTGCAAAGCCCTTCACTTTTCCTTAGGACACTAAAATCCATATTCATCTAGATACACTTTCTTAGACCACACCTCTGAACTTTAGCCTTCAACCCTCTTCAACTCATGGTCTTTCAAGTTCAGCTTTTTCCTTTAGTCTTTTAAATTCATCACTCCCCCTCCTCTTCCTTATGGAAAAGGATCTCTTAATTCAGGCTTTGTTGTCACTTAGTTTCAGTAATAGTGAGTAGCAACAATGGTGTAGCTCTGTGGCTGATGCACCTAGACTAGATTAAGAAATAAAAATTAAGTCTGGTGGGATAAGGCTGGCCACAAGCAAACACTGCTCAGCCAAGGAGTTCCTGGACCCCTTGGCCCAATCCGAGTTTCCAGCAAGCAACTTTAGTCCTTAAACTCTAGGGATGACCCTAGGGCTTGGGAGTCTCACCTCAGTCTCTACGGTTCCATCCTTATTCCTCGGCTCCCAGCTCCTACTTCTGCCGCCCGCAGCCCTCAGCCCCCACACCTCACCGGCCCCCACCAGACTTGGACTCCAGCGCTCAGCGGCTTCTGCTGCAGCCGCTGCCATGGTGATGGGTCTCGCGATAACTGCTGCTTGCTACAGCGCAACTCTCGCGCGATCGTGGAGGTGGGAAGTATCCCGGGCTGGGGGTGGGGGTGCGCCGCACAGCTCCTGTCGCCGTTGCGGCTTCCGGTGCTAGGTGGAGGGAAGGAAGGAGGGAGCCGGGGAGCGGGCCAGGGGAGCAGCCGCGGTGAAGTAGGCTTGGAGAGCCAGAGAGAGCGGAGTGAGAGGCAAGTGGAACTTGCGGGGGCGGAGGCGGTGGTAGCAGCGGCGGAGCTGGGAGCAGGAGCAGGTGAGGGGCTGGGGAGGGAAGGCGGGTCCCTGTAGCGAGAAGAGGCTTGGTCAGAGCTGGGTCTGAGGAGCTAGAGGCCCCCCGCCGGGCATCGCCCGGCACTGGTTTGTGTAGTCCTTCCCAGCAGACAGCTCAGAGAGGGGGCGTCCAGCCAGCCTCTAGCCTGCCCCCGCGTGTGAAGGACGCGAGGCGGGGGTGGGGGTGGGGGCGGGGGCGCGCACGGATTTGTCCTCCGCCTAGCACAAGGGGGCAACCTGGGCTGCAGTTAGGTTCTCCTCACCAGCCAGAGGTGGGCTTTGGAAGGGTCCGGGTAGAAGGGTAGAAAAGTCGTCCAGTGAGAGGCGCTGCGGGGGCGGTGTGGCTGTTTGTCTCTTTTTTCTTTTAAAGGGCTAGGCCAGGGAAAGCTGCTGTCTCCCTCTCCTTCCCCCACCTTAGTTATAGAAGACCGGAGAAAAGCCTCGCCGCCGTTACGCTGCCCCCGCAGTGGGTCGGGGTGCACAGGGGCTCTGGAGGTTAGCGACAGGGGAGGCTGGTGGGCACCCCAGGGCCACTGTGCTGGTGAAGGTTTCGCTGTCGGGCCTTGGGGAAAGGCTGGTTGGGAAGGGGGCAGTAGGTGGGGAGAGGGTGGAGGAGAGGCAGGGGGAGGGGGAGGGGGAGGGGGATCTGAGCTGGCTGGGAGGAGAGAGGTGGGGCGTTCCTCCCGCAGGCGTAGCGGGGGCGGTCTCAAGGGAGGAGAGAGCATCCTGTCACTGGCCCTGAGCTTGTGTCTTCCAATCCGCTTTCTTTCTTTAGGAAGTACCAGGATTCCCGGAACAGAAAATGGAGCCCTTGCTTACGCCAATCGTTTGAGGGAAGAAGGGGGAGGTGGGGAGGTGAAGTTTCCTGTTAAAAACGGAGCACTTGGTTAGCTAAGTAGTCACTCGTTTTGGGGGGAGTTCCTTTCTTTCTGGGTTGTATTACGGCCCTCTGCTCAGGCCATACCAGGAGGAATGTGGTAGCGGAGGTAAAAGTGTGGTATGTGGTTAGGAGTGAGAAGAAATAGTGAGGTCATCAGGGTGAGGGAGAAGTGTAATGTAAAACCTGTCTCTGATGCTGTTGGATTGGGTCACTCCTGCTCTGTGGCATGAAAGTTTTATTGGGAGGAGAACTGCTGCAGTCTCTGAATGCATGGGTCAGTGCAACAGGACAGAAGCTAGTCATTGCTCACCTTCACCCTTGCCTCCAGTCAGGTAGGTGGACACAGTCTTCGCTGTCTGCCATTTTGTTTTTGGTCTGTTGGGGCAATGCCCGAACTTAAGACTGGCACGGGTCAGTGGGTTGGTCCTTGCATATTGGACCCAAGTTTGAATAACGTGTGTAAAAGCTCATAATAAGAAAGCAGCTGGTCCACTGAGATTCATCTTGGCTCAGAATGAATCACTGACCTTGGATTCAGCCAGGAAAGGCTCCCATGTATCACATATTCACATACCTCTTAGCATACTCTTATGTAGTAAAAAAAATTTTTTTTCAAATGTTTTTGGTAGTACTGGGGATGGAACCTAGGACTGCAAGCACGTTAGGCAAGCTCTACCACTGAGCTACACCCCCAGCCCAGTCAGAATTTTTGTATGTCTATGTTTTGCATATGTGCTGCCGAAGCAAGCACTGTATGTCTGTTTTGCTTTTCTAAGGAGACTGCAAGTTTTTTGAACACAGAAATTCAATCTCCCCTCTTGTGTGTTACGATACGTATGCACATAGTAGGCATTTGTAAACACAGCACATGAAGGTAGTTTCTAACTACAGTTTAGGGAAAGGAAAGGAAATGGCTGGGCTGTTAGCAGAAGTGGCTAGAGATAGCTGAACAAGGTACAAAGATTCTTAGTCTGTAATTGGTTTTTCCACCTTTGTTCTCTCTCTCTTTTTTTTTTTTTTTTTTTTGGTGGTATTAGGAATTGAACCTGGGCCCTTACACTGAGCCACATCGCCAGCTCTTTTTTTTTTTCTTTCTGGTACTGGCGATTGAACTCGGGTCCTTGCGCTAGTGGGGCAGGCGGTGGAACCACTGAGCTAAATCCCCAGCCCCATCCTCAGCTCTTACTAATTAAAAAAATTTTGAGACAAGGTCTTGGTATGTCACTAAGCTGCCTAGGTTAGGCAGTGTTGCAGTCTTCCTGCCTTGACCTTCAAGGGTGCTGGTATTGTAGCTGTGTGCTTCCCCCAACCCCACTAGGGATTGAATCCAGGAACTTTGTACTGAGCTACATCCCCAGCCCATTTTTTATATCTTCTTTTGAGACAGCTTGGCTAAGTCACTAAATTGCCCAGGGTAGCCTTGATTTTATTGTTGTTTGTTTTTTGAGACAGGATTTCCATATGTAGTTCAGACTGGCCTTGAACTTGAGGCAGTCCTCCTGCCTTAGCCTCCCAAGTGCTGGAATTACAGGCATGCACCATCACACTAGGCTAAGGGTTTGAAATTTTGATTCCCTTGCTTCAGCCTCCTGAGTGCTGGGATTATAGGTGTATGCCACTGCACCCAGCTTTTCACCTTTGTAAGAAGCAGAAAACAAGCATAGATAATGGAAACTAGGACCCCCAAAAAGGAAGTAGTAATAAAATACAAGGTCATTATTTATCTGAAGTTCCAGATTTCTTGTTTCTCTGTTGTGGAAAAAGGGGTCTTCCTATCAGACCTAAGCTTTTTAAAGTGTTGTCTATGAGTTGGGATCCTGGAGTTTACAGAGGAGAGGCCAATGTATGTTTGTAGTGCCTGGCAGATTTGTGCCAGTGAACGGTAGCTGCTATTATACTTACTGCAAGTATAAAGAAGAGCAGAGGCTGGGCATGAGGGCACATATCTGTAATCCCAGCACTCTGGGAGGGTTGCAAGTACAAACCCAGCCTGAGTGATTGAACAAGACCCTGTCTCAAGATAAATTCAAGCCAGGCCTTATGGCATATGCCTGGCACTTGGGAGGCTGAGGCAGGAAGGAGGATTACTACATATTTGAGGCCAAGCTGAACTATATTTTGAGACCCTGTCTCAAAAAACAACAAAAATTCAAAACAAGGCCCTGGGTTGAATCCGCAACTGCCCCCCCCCCCCCCCAAAGCAGACAGCAGGCTGGAAAGAGTAGAAGTGAAATCTCGATCTTTTTTAAAGTTTTTGGGGGTTTTTTGGTACCAGGGGTCAAACTCAGGACCTTGTGCTTGTGAGGCAGGCAGTGGAACCACTAAGCTAAATCCCTGGCCCCAATTTTTTAGGTTTTTTTTTTTTTTTGAAACAGGCTCTTACTGTGTAGTTCAGGCTGGCCTTGAACTTGTGGCAGTTTACCTGACCCAGCTTCCTGAGTGCTGGGATTACAGGCATGCGCCCCCACGTCTGGCAAGTGAAATCTAAACTGCAGAATCATGTTGTAGTCTGTTTTATCTGCCCTGTTCTCTTTCCACCAAGTTATAATAAGAGGAAATGGATTTTGAGGACAGAGGGTAAGATTTATTGGTTAGAAGGAAGAACTTTAAAACCACGTTGTTAAAGCTATTCATGTAACACTGGGAATAAATGCCTGTTACCCAGCTACTAAGGAGGCCAAGGCAGGAGGATCACAAGTTTAAGGCCAGCTGGGCAATTTAGCAAGATCCTGTCAAAAGTAAAATGACCAGGGCTGGGAGTGTAGCACAGTGTTACCTGGATTCAATCCTCAGTCCCTGCTCCCACACACACTGACAGTATGTACCTGAAGCAAATTGTGGAATCTGCTTCCTCATTTAACTCTAGAAAATGGATGTCCAGAAGCCTGAGATTCAGGGTGGGTGTGGTGGTACATGCTTGTAATCCCAGCACCTGGGAGGCTGAGCTAGGAGATCATTGCAGGTTTGAGGACAGTCTGGACTGCATAGCAAGACCCTGACAAAAACCTGAGAATCAAAACACCACTGTAGGGGCCGAGGATTTAGCTCAGCAGGTGCCACCGCCTGCCTCAAAAGTGAAAGGTCTTAAGTTTGATCCCCGGTACCAAAAACAAAAACATACCACTGTATTTGGCTCTCCTCACCCTTTTGGTTGTAGATAAATTTAGAGATGAAAGGATATAGTAATTAAGAGTGGGCCTTGGAGTCAAACAAAATTGGTTTCATATCCTGCCTGTGCTATTTACTAGTTGCAAATTTTTGCTAAAATTATTTTTTCTCTTGTCCCTTTCCTTGTTTGTAAAGAGGTAATGATAGTTCTTACATAGTAGGGTTCTCATGAGAATTAAATGAGATAATAAATGGCTGGGCATGGTGGCAGATGCCTGTAATCCTAGCACTTGGGAGGCTGAGGCAGGAGGCCAGCCTGGGTTACATAGTGAGTTCAGGGTCAGTTACAGAGACAGTCGCTGTCTCAAAAATAAATAAGAAAAAGATAAATGTAAATCAGTGTCTTACAAAACACACAGTGAGCACCAAATAAATGTTAGCTGCTAACCCATATGGTAGAGCAACAGTAATACGAACACTTTTTTAGTATGTGTGCTGCTGGAGCGAGCACAGTAATACGAACACTAAGTGCTACCTTAAAGGAGAAGAGGTTTACAAAAGAACCACGTGGTACCTGAGGTGCTGTGTAGCGGGATGGTTGTTACCATGACTTTCTGCACTGGTCGCAGGCAAGCAGTGAAATCTTTTTTCGGCATCAGCCTCCCAGAGGCAGCTCCTGCTGCCTGAGTAGGAGGCGAAGCTGGAGCAAGATAGGGCCCTAAACCATCATCACCGTGGATATAGGGTGAGGATGTGGGGGCTCGAGAATAGTGCTTGTTACAAAAGTCAGTGTGGGTTTGCAGTAGTGGTTGAGCATCCTGGTTGACCTAGGTCAGAGATTTATATTCCTAGTCTTCTTGTTTTAAGCCTCAGTAGTATTTCAGCATCCTCCATTTCCTGGGCCACTCTTTTCATTTAGTCATATGTTCTTAAAATGTCTGCCTCTGAGTATCTTTTTCACAGTATACTGTGTTAAGGTCCAGGAAAAGACCTGACCAAGGTAAAGGTTCTGTGAATGTGTAAGGGCTTTGTCACGGAACTGTGCAGAGGGTCTGCTGAACCGTGTGGACCGAGAAGGAAATGGCCCAGGATTTCCGGGATCTGCCATTATCACTGTTTTCCTGAAGTACATCGAGGTGACTGAGTATGGCAGGTCTTGTGGCACCCTTTTGCTCTCCTGTTGGGGATGAGAGCATGGCCTAACCTTTATTGTCTTATGCATAAGAGTTTTATACCCAAACCAGTTGCAGTGCACATGCCTCTAATCCTAGAACTCTGGGAGGCTGTGGCAGAAGGATTGCAAGTTCAAATCCAGCCTTGGCAATTTAGTGACTTAGTGAATTAAAAAAAAAAAAATTTGGGGGCCGGGGATTTACCTCAGTGGTTCCGGCGCCTGCCTCGCAAGCGCAGGGTCCCGAGTTCAATCCCTGGATCAAATTGGGGACCTTGTGCTTGCAAGGAAGGTGAAGAAACCACTAAGCTAAATCCCCCCCCCCCCCCACTAAATTTTTTTTTAAAAGGCTGGGATGTGACAGTGAGCTGTTAAAAAATTTTTTTTGAGACTGTCTCCCTATGTAGTCCTGGCTGGCCTTGAACTCTCTATGTAATCCAGGTGTGCCTCAAACTCATGATCCTCCTGCCTTAGCCTCCTGAATATTGGTATATGCTACTTTTTTCTTTTTTGGTACTGGGGTTCAAACTCGGGTCCTTGCACTTGCGGGACAGGTGGTGGAACCACTGAGCTAATCCCCGGCCCATATGCTACTTTTAAAAATTAATCTTTTTCAGTGGGGTGTGGTGGTGCATGCTTGTAATCCCAGCACTTGGGAGGCTGAGGCAGGAAGATTGCTTGTGAGTTTGAGACGAGCCTGGGCTACATAGTTTGAGGCCAGCCTGAACTGCATAGTGAGGACCCCCCTCTCCCCCTGCCAAAAACAACAAATTGCTATTTTATTTTTTTTTTCTGGTACTGGGAATTGAACTCAGGACCTTGTGCTTGCCTCGCAGGCACAGTGCTATTGAGCTACATCCCTGGCCCCTGAAAAAAATTTTAAACAGTAAAATCTTGAACTCATATACATAAAAGGGTTTAAAAAGCACCTCTAGTGGTGATGGAGGAGCATAATTAATTAGAGCCTGTCATGGATCTTCTCTCTTGCCAGGCAGCCTCTGAATCCCATCTAGGGAACTCTAGGGCTCTGAGGTCATGGAAACCCCATCCGCATTTTGGGGATGGAGTTTTGCTGCCCTCAGTAGGAGTAGTCTTAGCAAGCATGTCAGTCACTAGATACTGGGCAGTCATGGTGGTGGATGTTGGGGACATGAAAGACAAATAATGTGTGGTCTCTGTAGATAAAAGGGCTGAAAGTACTGCAGGTGTTCCCAGCCCTTTTCCTATTGTTAGGTGGACAAATCTGTTTGAAACTGGAGATGAGCTGTAGCTACCCTAAGCCCTGACTGCTTGTCCATTGGATTTTGGGATCAGAATCTCGGGCATTGGGAAGTTTCAGTTCTGGAAAGCAAAACAGACAAGCATGCATGTATCATACTGTGGTAAGTCCTAGAATAGAAGTGTCGGAGGTGCAGAGGGATCACAGATAACACATTGTCCAAGGTAGGCAGGCAGTTCCCTGTTCTGCATCCTTAGCCTGTTCTATAATGCTTGACTTGGCTTGTCTAAATCCTGGCGTCATTTTTGACGTGTTCATTGTTAATGCCATCTATTTTTTTTTTTTAAACTGGGATTGAACCCAGGGCATTCGCAATGAGTTATATCCCAAGCTTTTTTTTTTTTTTTTTGGAGACAAGGTCTCACTGAATTGTCCAGGCTGGGCTCAAATTTGTTACCCTCTTGCCTTGGCTTCATGGATTTTATAATTCAGAAAGTCTTCTGGATATCCAAGGCTGTAGGTATAGGCATTGGAGCAGCCATAGAATATTAGGAGGTGGAATGATTGTAAGAGTAGGGCAAGCTGAAAGCTTTGGTCAGAGGGTTGTGCCACAGAATGTTCCAAAGAAACAAATGAGTCTAGTTTTTATCTTGTCATACGTTTTTTTTTTTTTTAAAAAAAAACAGGTCTTACTATGTAGTGCAGGCTGGCCTTGAACTTATGTGTAGCCCTGGTTGGCCTTGAATATGAGCTCCTGTCTAAGCCTTGCATGTAATTCCACCTAGTCACTGTTTTATCAGCGTAGGTCTCATATTCTGAAATAAACCATGGATGTGATCTATTCTTACTTGCTGATGGTTGTTCATGGGAAAGGCTTGTCTTTTTTTCCCATTAGAAGGAAAACTGGCATAACAACTGTGGCTTGAGCATAATCACCTGAGTTAAGAGGGTCTAATTTTAGTTAGATACATTTAATTTATACCAAGGTCATCACTGATTGCCTAGTTCAGTAGGGGCATTTTAGGACTTACTTAATTTGACCATTTTATAGTCTTTGACACTGTTGTCTTTAAAAATTTTTGAACCCAGGATCTTATGGATATTAGGCAAGCACACTACCACTGAGCTACACTCCCAGCCCTACCCTTGTCATTTGAATGTTCTTCCTCGTTGGTGTCTGATATCTTGGTGCTTTCCCTTCTGCCCTTCTGGTTGCTTTTTACTCTCTTCTGGCCTTCTTTTCTTCCCCCTACTTACTCTCTCTGTTTGTGGTGCTGGGGATGGAACCCAGGGCCTTGCCCATGCTAGGCAAGTGCTCTACCACGGAGCTGCATTCCTGGCCCTGCCCACTACTTTGAGTGTTCATATGCCCCAGTCTCTCCTTTTTGGCCTTTTCTCCTTCCTATCCCACTGTACATACCCTCCCTAGGTTTACCAGTACACATCAGGTGCAGAAGTAGAAAATACATGTGGCTCAAACATAGGGTTTATTAAACTAGCAAGAAGTGTAGTTGAAATAAGTGAGCCATAAAACGACAAGTACTGTGTGACCCCACTTCTGTGAGATGCCTGGAGCAGTCAGAGTCAGACACAGAAAGTGGGTGCAGTTGACAGGAACTGGAGGGAAGGAGGGAGGGGAGTTCCTGTTTGACAGTTTCAGTTTTTGGAAAATGAAGCATTTTGGAAATGAATAGTGCTGATGGTTCCACAGCAGTGTACATGTACTTAATGCCACTGTACTGAACACTTGAAAATGGTTAAAATGATAAATTTTATATATACATTTGCCACAGTCTTTTACAAGAAGTTTTTAGGAGTAAAGCATGTCTTGGTTTTTGTTAATCCACCAGCTTATCGATAAGGACCTGTTTTCTCTCTTTTTTTTTTTCTTTTGGTGTTTTGAGACAGGCTCTGGGTCAAGGCTGGCCTCAGCCTTATACTGATCCTCCTGAGGGCTGGGGATTTAGCTCAGTGGTTTCGCCACCTGCTGTGCAAGTGCAAGAACCTGAGTTCGATTCCCGGTACCAAAGGAAAAAAAAAGTAAAAGAAGTATGGTTATCGCGTCTCGGCCTTTTGGCTAAGATCAAGTGTAGTGATCCTCCTGCCTCAGCCTCCTGAGTGCTAGGATTACAGGTTTGCACCACCATGCTGGCCTAGGGACCTGTTTTTTTCTGTTCTAACTAGAGTTCCGACACACAACACACCTAAGTATCCTTCATGGTCTCAGTATTGCTCTAGCATCTCATCTTTCTGTGTCAGGAGTTGAAGGGTGAACAGGAGAGCATGGCCATGTGAAGAAGACTTGGCTAGATGCTCTCGGCAGATTTTGCCCCCATCTTACTATTAGAATAAGTACATGAACATTCGTGACCCATCTACATCTCTTAGGCTGATTATGTTTCATTCTCAAGGGCTGGGGAAGGGACATCTTTGCTGAAATACATTTCATAACCTCCCACCCCACAGCATCTAAACAAAATAGGGCTTCTATTAAGACAGGAGGGCCTGGCGTGGTGATACGTACCTATAATTCCTGCACTTGGAGCGCTGAGGGAAGAGAATTGCCAAGTGTTTGAACTACATAGCAAGATCCTGTGTCAACAACAACAACAAAAAGACCATGCAGGGGGCGGGTTTTTAGCTCAGTGGTTCTGCTGCCTGCCTCAAAAGTGCAAGGACCGGAGTTCGATCCCTGGTACCAAAAAAACAACAAAAGACCTTGCAGTCGGGGATTTAGCTCAGTGATTCTGCCACCTGCTTTGAAACTGAAAGGAGCCGAGTTTAATCCCTGGTACCAAAAAAAACAAAACAAAACCATGCAGTGCACCTAAGCCATAAACCTGGGAATCATCTTTGACTCTTCCTTCCTACATTTAATGAACAGTTAAATCCTATGGATTTTACCATTTTGATGTTTCAAATCTGTCCTCTCCTTTATTGCCACCTCAAGTAAAGAACTTGTGATTTTTCGTCTGTATTACGAAGCTCCCAGTGGTCTCTGCCTCCAGTTTTTCCCTCTTCTTCTTTTTTTTTTTTTTGGTACCAGGGATTGAATTCAGGACCTTGCACTTGCGAGGCAGGTGAAGCGCCACTGAGCTAAATCCCCGGCCTTCCCTCTTCTACTTTACTCCTGAACTACCAGAGTAGTCATTCAAAAGCACATGTCTGATCACATCACTTCACCATAGCCTTTACAGCCCTTCATGATCATCTCCTCACCTTTCCAGCCCCCTTCCTTACCAGTTACATCCATTTTCCATGCTTCATCCCAACTGCAGCTGACTCTGGCTAATAAAAAACACTACCTGTAATTCAGATCTGTGTGCCTTTGCCTACACTATTTCCTGTCATTCCTTCCCTCTTCCTTATTGTCAGATTATGTCTTCTTCAAGGATCAGCTCAGGTGTGACCTGCAGATCGTGTCTGGGAATTGTCCTTTACCTTGTAGTCTTGATTAACTGCTGTGGCTTTCTTTTCCCATAATAGTACAGTATGTGCTTACCCCACTGTCATCCTCACATCTTTTTGTTGTTTGGTACTGGGGATCAAATCCAAGGGCTTTGCACTAACCTACATCTCCGGCCCTAATTCTTTTTGGTTGGTTGGTTTTTTGTGGTTTTTTTTTGGTATTGGAAATCGAACTCAGGACCTTGTGCTTTCGAGGCAGGTGGTGGCACCACTGAGCTAAATCCCCAGTAGTAGTTTTTTTTTTTTTTTGGTACCAGGGATTGAACTTGGGTCCTTGCACTTGTGTAACAGACGGCAAAACCACTGAGCTAAATCCCCGGCCCCCTAGTAGTAGTTTTACCATTATTATTATTTTTTTGGTACTGGGGATTGAACTCAGGTCCTTGCGCTTGCGCAGCAGGTGCCGAAACCGCTGAGCTAAATCCCTGGCTGATTCTTTTTTTTTTTTTCCCCTTCGGTACTGGGGATCGAACTTGGGACCTTGTGCTTTTGAGGCAGGTGCCAGAACCACTGAGCTAAATCCCCGGCCCCTGGCCTAATTCTTTTTAATTGTGTAATTTGAGACAAGGTCTTGCTGAGTCACTTAGTTGCCCAGGCTGGACTTCAGCTGTGATCTTCCTGCCTCAGTGCATATCAGCTATGTCCCACCACACTGGGCGTCCACACTGTTCTGTAATCCTTTGCTTACTAGTGTTTCCCACTGGGCTGAGTTTCATGAAGGCAGAACCTTTCTTCTGTATCCCTAGTTCAGTATATTCAATAAATGTGTGATAAATCAGAAGTGATTTCTTGGCTTTGGGAGATCTTTGTGTCCAATGGAAGGTGCTGAGATAATAATCCAGGAGTTCTTGGGTTATGATTTCCATTCTCTTGACACAAAAACATGAAATTTACAGATGTCACAAGCCAGCTGCACCAAGAAATCTAAGTACAGACATACTCTGCTTTCGTTTCCTTAAATTGTATTGGTCTGTTTGGTTAGCAGTGCTGCAAATAGCATTTTTATTAGTGATAGCTCAATTTGAAAATTATCTGGGAACACAGCTGCTTTTGCTGCACCCTGCCTGGCAGCAGAGGCCTTGGGAGACTCTGATCTTCTTTCGCCTGGACCCCAAAGAGGAGAGGTGATGTCAGATCACAAGTCCCTTCACAGGTGTCTCAGAACGTATACCTGATCAGTCACGAATCTGGTGGGAGAGTGTGTGACCGACTGGGCTTCGACTCAGAATGGCCTGGAGGTTGAGTCAGGTGGGTTCCTGCTACGCAAGCCAAGATGGTTGAGCAGCTGGCTCCAGTAACAGCCTGCTCTCCTGTCGGGGTGGAGGTGGAAGTGGGGGCAGGGGGTGGTCCTCAGGTGAAGACATCCTCAGACGAGCTTTAAATCAACCAGTCTGCTTTACTGAACTCTTATTAGAGTGTCCCACACAGATTGTACTGGAGCATGGTTTTGGAGCTCCTGTTGTTATTTCTGTAACAGTTTCTGACTGTGAGATAGAATATCAGCCATCTTTGTTAGTAGAGATACTACTGTATCCTGTTTTTCATCTTGAGCCATTCACCTTCAGTTTTAACTGCTATTCCTGGTTTCCAGCACCCCTTGGAGCCCTGGCATGCTGCTCTTATCAACATAGGAATACCATCTGTGGTGAGAGTTAACTGTAGGCTATACAGAACATAGGGAAACAATACAGAGTTTATTTGGTTTTTTTTGTTTGTTTGCTTTTTTACCATTCTGCTTCCTATAGCTTTGTCTAGGAGCGCATTGTGGTGATAGTGAGAGTTAGCTGTTACAGCCAAAGATCTGTGTTCAAAGCACAAAGCTGAAAGCTGCCATCCTTGTGGTAGGGACAACATGCTCTCTGGTTATAGACAAAGACGGAAAGCCAAGAGAAGAAAGTAGTGTCCTTTGGAATGCTCATATAAGTCAAGCCCTGGATTATAATTAAGAGTCATCATATCCAGTAATTTCAAGGCCCTAGGCTATCCCAGGGGGGAACATAGTTGCTACTGGATATTTAATCAACGTATTAGCTTCACTGTATTATGAAATGGCATAAGAAAATAACACCAATGCAAATCTTCTAGTCCCTTTTTGGTATTCCTGAAGCAGTCCTGGGGTCAAATATGTGTGCAAAATGGCCAGAAAATAGAAATAGGTGTAACACTAGGGTCAAATTTTGTTTCTCTGTTTTTGTTTTTTTGAGACAGGGCCTTGCTGTTTAATTCAGGCTGGCCTTGAATTCACTATGTATCCCAGGCTGGGCTTGAACTTGACCTTGTGGTAATCTGCCTCAGCTTCTTAAGTGCTGGGATTACAGGCATGTACCACCATGCCCAGTTTAGGCTCATCTTTTAAAGCAAGATTTCAGCAGGATGGCTTAGAGAAGCAAATGAAAGGATAGTGTTAACGTGTTCTGGGCAAGGGGTGTTGGTTGCTCATGCTTCTTTCAGCCATTCCTATATTTCCATTGGTTGGTCGGTTCTTTCTTTCTCTTTTTCTTTTTCTTTTTTTTGCCCTATCGGGGGGCCTTTGTACTGAGCTATATCCCCAGCCCTTTTTAAAAAAAAGGGTTTTTCTTTTGAGACAAGGTCTCACTATGGAGTTTAGGCTGGTCTTGAACTCACCCTAAACTTGCAGTGGTCCTCCTACCTCAGCCTCCTGAGTGCTGAGATTACAGGCATGTGCCACCACACCCAGCCTTTTTCCTGGAGACAGGGTCTTGCTAAGTCACCAAGTAACTCATGGGCTGGGCTCAAAGTTGGGATCCATCTGCCTTAGCCTCCCAGAATGCTAGGATAACAGATGTATACCTGGCTTATTGGTATTCATTTAATCGAAGTAGTTCCAATAACAGGACAGCAAGATGGATGTGTAGTATAAATCCAGTTCAGAATCAGGGCTAGTCCCTGATACCAGACCTTTAAAGCAAAGAATCACTTGAGGATGAAGGAAAGACCACTTGAGCAGGAGGCAGGACAGAAACTAGGAGGACTTGGGGAAGGTGGACATTTCTGTGAAGGTGTTGGTGGCAGAACCAGAAGTCTGACTGTTAGTTACTAGCATGGGTGCAGTTTGACCTTTTGGCTGGACAGGTGTCTTGTCCTGTGGCCCCCCCCCCCGTCACCCCTCCCCATACCTCAGCCCGGCTGGGTTGAGGCTGAAAAGGCAGGGAGCCGGGCTAGTGGACAGCTTGACAGAGGTTGGAGCCCCAAGGTGGAGGGAGCCATGCCTTCTCCCTGGGGTGTGAGCCCTGTGGGTCAGGGGCAGGGCTCATCTGGGGAACCTACCAGGAGTGCCACGCCTGGCTCATTAGTGATGTCTTTGAAGATGAAACACTCCATAACCACTCATTGTTTCTGTGTTTTGGACAAACTAGTACTTTAGTCTCTAGGGAGTGTTGATCTAGCTGCTTTGCACTAGTCTGGAATTTGCTGCAAACTGAGTAGGAATAACAAAACAAAACAAAAACAAGCCTGAAGAAGTTTTTGAAAAACAACTAACCTCCCACCAAACCCCCATGCTTTGGCTTATAAGTAGGATTTTTCCCCATCCACCTTCCACATTCTTGAGTTGGGTGCACTCTGTCCCGACCTGTTCCTTTGCCTTCTGGGTTTGGGGTGTGTGTGTCTCTGGTTCCCAAACTGGAGCTACCAGCAGCTGGCATATGGCGATTGCAGATAAGCTGATGCATCCCTCCTCCAGGCAGAGAACTGGCTGGCATGAGTGGCTGGGTCCCCATTTCGTGACAGTTTCAAGGATGCATTTCTGTGGCTGCCCTGTGCCATTGAGAAGGGAGGGAAGAAGAGGGGCTAAATTAATGTGTTTCTGTTTCTTGGGAACAGTGGCTGGTGGATAAGTATTTTTGTATCTTCACCATGGTTCTTACTGCCCCTGCTTCATCCGTTCAGGGGGCATTTGTTAAGTGCCTATGTGTACCAGGTATAAACACCCAATTTGAGTGAGTTTCGAGTGAGGGCAGAGTGATCCCTTCTAGGGAACTTCTAACTGGAAGTTAGTTCAGCTATTTACTATGTGATAGGCACTATTCTGGGTACAGTAATACCTCAGGTCATGAACGCTTCTGTTGTCAAACAGTTTGGTTCTCAAAAGCATTCAAAAAGTTTTGCTTCTGTTCACAAATTCTACATTGAGTGACAAACACATTGAGTGGCCATCTTACCCCCACAAAAACCCAGTTATTTTCCCAAAAATGTAAAACAGGTTCCTGAACCGAGGTACCAGTATACTAGGGACACAGCAGTGAACAGAACATATAAGGAGCTGACATAGGAGGAAGGAAAAAATACAGCACGAAGTCATTATGTAGTGTGTCAGATGGTGATTGTTTGCTTGTTTGAGACGGGTCTCACTATATAGTTCAGACAGGCCTTAAACTTACTATGTAGCCTAGACTGGCCTCAAACTCACAGTGATCCTCCTGCCTAGGCCTCCCAGTGCTGGGATCACAGGCATGGGCCACCACACCCAGCCAACAGATGGTGATAAATGGTGGGTAGTTTGGGTTTTTTTGTACGGAGGATTGAAGTCAAGCCCTTTACACTGAACTACATCTCCAGCCCCTCTTTACTTTTTATTTTGAGACAGGATATTCCTAAGTTGCTCAGGCGGGACTCAAACATGGCAATTCTGCCTCAGCCTCCTGGTAACTGTCCTCCACCACACCTGGCTTGTTTTAACAAAATTGTGTGAAGAAAATTAAGAGTGGGAAAATGGAGTAAGAAGTGATATTTGGTGTTATTCTGGTCTTTAGGGAAGGCCTCTTTGGTAAGTAGCATTGGAACAAACACGTGAAGGAAGTGAGAGCAAAGTCCATGGCAGTTATCTGGTAAAGGAGCCTTCCAGGCAGAGGGAATAGCAAGTACAAAAGCTTCCAGGCAAGAAAGTGTGGGCAGGTTGCTGTGGAACAAGCAAAGGGAGAGTGGCAAGAGATCTTAGGAGAGATGTAGGGGAGTGTAGGTCTTACAGGGCCTGTAAACTGTGGCATGGACTTCGGGTTTTACTGAAAGGGAGTTTCAGAGCTGAGAGAGGTTTCTTTGCTTTTTGCAGTTTTTGAGGTTGTATGTGCTAGGCAAGCACTCTACCACTGAGCTACAGCCTCAACCCTTTTTTTTTTTCTTTTTTCTTAGTACCAGGGATTGAACTCAGGACCTTGTGCTTGTGAGGCAGGGACGGTGCCACTGAGCTAAATCCTTGGCTTTCTCAGCCCTTTTTAAACATTTTATTTTTGAGTTAGTATTGCAAAGTTGCCCAGACTGATTTTGAACTTGCAATCCTCCTGCCTCAGCCTCTTGAATAGCTGGGCTTACAGGCTTGCAGTACCACATTTGGAAAGAGAGGGTTTTGAACAGACTTGATTTTGGTTTTACACATGGTCACTCTGGCTGCTATGTGGAGAGCAGGCAGATGGGGTTAGGGAAGTAACAGGGCATGAGCTGACTGCCCCGTTGCAGGTGACCAGTTCTCCCTAGACGGGCCACAGCGAGCTTGGGCTCTGTCTGGCTGAGGACAGACTCTGTCTGGCTCTCCACCCCACCTCCCCGCTCTTAAGGTGCCACTGTGTGGACAGAGTACAACTTTAGCAACAGGTAGTTCACAGAATGTAAAGAATCAGCTTCTCTCGGGAGTTCTACTCTCTTACTTTCTTATTTTGTCCTCACACTGGTGTGGAAGAAAGATGGAATTGTAGACTGTAGGCAAGGAAGCAGCCCCTTGATTAGAAAGGAGAGCATAAATCTCGGGAACCTGGCAAGCCTGGACTTTGACAGCAGTCACAGAGAGCCACTCCTCATTCCATGCCTTCCATTTCTACCCTTTCCAGACGTCTCAGGGTAAGGTTGGGGGAGGGAGGGGCAGAAGTGATCTTGCAACGCCTTGTGGTGTAGTATAGAATGTCAAAACTGAAGGGACTTTAGGAATCACCGGGCTGAACCATCTCAGTTTACAGATGCAGATCTGGGAAGATGAAGTCACTTTCTCAGAGTCATGCAGTAGGTTCCAGACAGCAAGGATCCTCAGCATTCCCTGCTTTGTCTCTGCTCCTAAAGGTCCAGGATGTGCCTGAGTGGGCCTTGGTATTTGTAGTCCCCTCAGGCTCTCATTTGTCATGAATGAATTCCAGCTATGACTTTAGTAAGTTCCACTTACATGAACTCCTGACAAGCAAATGGTAGTAATGAGTTTGTGTTTCCTTTACCTAGGATCAAGTCCTCCATACCAGGGACCAGGCTGCAGCTGCTTCCACTTGAGCCCCCCTATCCGTAGAGAGCAGCTGCTGTAATCATGGGCAATATCTTTGGAAACCTTCTCAAGAGCTTGATTGGGAAGAAGGAGATGCGCATCCTGATGGTGGGCCTGGATGCTGCCGGAAAGACCACTATCCTGTACAAGCTGAAACTGGGGGAGATTGTCACCACCATCCCCACCATTGGTAAGGGCCCAGCTTGTATGTGGCCTTCTGTGCCGGCAGCTGAGGCATGGCAGGAGGTTTATTCCTAGATCCCCTACCTGGCCACTTCTCCCCAGACAAGTCCATGCAATTTGTAGACCTCAGAGAATGATGACTATTTAGTTTAGTAGCAGCTGCTGGGGGCCTGCTGTTTCCCCACCTACCTTGGCCCTCCCTAATGGGAGAACTTCCACAGCCTGGCACTGTATACCTGCCCTCATGCACTAGAGTTGGTTTGTTCTCTGTGTTCTTTGGAAAGCAGGTGAAGGGCTTTTTTGTTCCTGCTGTCAGCGTAGAATTGCTTTGGATCTTTGGGCCAGTCCTGACTATGACCTGCCTGTGGGAGGCAGAACATTTGCCACATGGATGGGAGCTCTGGGTCATCATCTGCAGCTTGCTTTGCATTTGGGGCTTCAGGACTGTAGCTCATTGCTCATTCTTCATCTGCCTCTCAGCTCCCCATCTTATTTGAGGCAGATGGAAGGAGTGGGGAAGCTCAGCTTCCTGACCAGACCCCCTCATCCTCTTTGACTTCGGTCCTCAGGCTACTGGGCTTGAGGATGACTTAGCTTTCCTTTTTAGTGTCATGACCTGTTGTTCTTTTTTTCTCCTGAAGGATTTAACGTGGAAACAGTAGAGTATAAGAATATCAGCTTCACAGTGTGGGATGTAGGTGGCCAGGACAAGATTCGGCCCCTCTGGAGGCACTACTTCCAGAACACCCAAGGTATGGCTGATGAACTGCGCAGGACTGGCATGGATTATGTGGGGAGGAGTGGAGTGTGGGTGTCTTCCTTGATTGTAGGCAGCCAACCCTTGCCCTGCTACAGCTTCTAGGGCTAGGGAAAAGGAGGAAAAACCGCAACCATTTGAACAGTGTAAGGAGAGAATGGTCTTTTGAGGGTGGGGGAAGAGGCCATCTGTCGTCTCCGCAGCCTCTGCTCTGCCTCCCTAGGCTTGATATTTGTGGTCGACAGCAATGATCGGGAGCGAGTAAATGAGGCCCGGGAAGAGCTGATGAGGATGCTGGCCGAGGATGAGCTCAGGGACGCCGTGCTTCTTGTCTTTGCAAACAAACAGGTGAGACTTCTACCCACCCCTGAATTTGGGAGAGCCCAACCTGGTTGTGGAGATCATGGGGCCTTGGGTTCATTGTGTGGGAGTCCAGGCTCTCAGTTTTGGAAGTGTGGGAAATAGGAGCAGTTGGCTTCTTTATGTCCCTTTTGTCCTCTGCCTGTCTTTATTTAGCAACAGTTTCGTCTTCAGGGATTGATGTGGTAGATGCATCACCTCAAATCTTTCTTTCCTTTTCCCCGTTACACACTTCACTAGAACTCTTGTCACTCCTGCTGTCAGACAGATTTGATTCTTGGCCTGTCTAAATCACCTCTCCACTTTCCTATGAGCCCCATGCAATATTCGGTTTCTAGCTTCTTAGTGGAACGACCATATAGAGCCTTGGATCTGGGGGTCTAGGGTGACCAAGTTCAAAGTAGATCTCTTGGATCTTGTTCTGGGTTTCCTAAAATGGAGGAGGAGGGAAAAGTGCTGGAACACATCTCTTTGGTAGATGGGTGCTCTTCAAGCCTTTGGAAGCTCTTCAGGCTCCTTTGTGTTTGTCTCCCTCACACTCCAGGATCTGCCGAATGCTATGAATGCTGCTGAGATCACGGACAAGCTGGGCCTGCATTCTCTGCGTCATCGCAACTGGTACATTCAGGCCACCTGTGCCACCAGTGGGGATGGGCTGTATGAAGGCCTGGACTGGCTGGCCAATCAGCTCAAAAACAAGAAGTGAGAGCCAGACAGCCCTGTCCAGCCAGCCCACTCACCCCTGACATACCCGTTATCTCCCTGCCCCAGTCCTACCCTTTTCCACTGCAAGTGTGGCCAGGGCCCTGGGTATCATGTCCGCATGCCCAGCAAGAGCCTTGCCTCCCCTGCCTCCCCTTCTTTCCCCTTTCCATTGACATGACCAGTCCCCAATTGCTGTCTTGATGATGAATCATTCCAATTTACTGGATTTAAAACAAAAAACAAGGTTGTTATGGTTTCATGGGATAGCCCCTCTCACCCTCTGGGTTTGGGGAGGTGGGGTGGGATATTCTCCGTTTGCTTCATTGGCGCTGGTTGTTGTGCTCTTGGCATCTGAGTCTGCCACAGGCCCCTCTCCTATTTCCTGTCTTCCTTTTCTTTGACACCCTCTCCTGTTGTACATGGAAAGTACATGGGCCTCTCTGTGTGTGCGTGCATGTGTGCGCCTGTATATATATGTATAGAGAGATATATAGGTGGGGGCCAGGGGGAATGGGGAGGGGGTGGAGTGCAGCTCAGGGCTTGCAGCCAGGACACTGCCCGCTGGAGCCTGTCACCTGCTCCATCCTTGTTGGTGAGGTAAAGGAAAGCAGGTGAGAGGGTTGGGGGCAGGCAGGACTGCCCTCTCTTCTCCTGTCTGCACGTGGGTGTTCCTGGATGGCAGGACGGATGATGGATTCTCTACCACCGTCTTCCTTATACCCCTTTCTCTCTACCTTTCTCAGGGCAGGGGTTGGCATTTCTCTAGATGATTGTTCCCAAGGAGATGCCATTCTGCTCTGCCTTGTTAGTGGGAAGGAGAGAGGAACCCACTCACTCTTATCAGCCCAGAGTGTTCAACAGATCTTCCCCCACCATCATTAGATCTGTTCTCTGGAGCTTGAGGGGGAGGTGGGGATAGCAAGACCCATGTCTGTTTGGGATCCAGGACCCTAAGGTGGGTTTTGGTGCCATGGGGGAGGCCTTGGGTTTTCTGCTTCATTCTTTGTTACTAGGAGAAGGTGAGGCTTGGGTCAGTTTTATTCCTCCCTTCCTGTGCCCTCCCCCTTGATCTTGGGGGCTGGGTGGTTTCGTCTGTCATTTTGTCAGTCTTCTTACTCTGGCAGCCCTGCTGGCCTATCAGGGCTGAGTGGTGGAAGAAGCTTTGGAGCTGGGGTGAAGATAGCAGACCTCAATAGCAACCTTCCTAGTCTCCAGTTTTCTATCTTTTCCTAGTCTAGGATGAGCTAAAGGATGAAGGTTTTCTGTTGTTTTGAGCCCCTCAGACCATCCTTGCCGTCCCCTCCATTCCAACAGCTTTCCCATCTTCCTCACCCACTTCCCATATATGGAGGTTGGAGTGGAGGAAAGTGGATCCTAAGCAGTTAGTTGTTGGTGCTGGTGAGAGGCAGTGGTCTTCAGGACCCTCCTTCCATTATTATGTAGTTGTTCCGAAGCTGCTGCTACTCTGTCCCTGTCTACAGGGGCTGCTTGTTCCTGAAATCCTGGCTCGGTTCCTGATTTCTGCGGTTTCTGTGAAGCCGTGGCTGTTCTGTGGGCTCCTGTGTGTGCTGGCTGCGCCCTGAGCTCCAAGACATATGCCCATTTTGGCTAATATCAGGGCCCAGGGACTCCACAGCATGGCTGAGGGACCCTTTCCCAGAAGGGCTGTCCCAAGGCCCACTACATGGGGCCAGGCTTCCTGTCCCTTTAACTTCAGCAGGCAGATGGATACTCCACCCAGATTGAACTGTGAGAAGTTCCAGGGGTGTCTCCCTCAGTGCCAGTTACTTGGTGACGTGTTACTTACCCAAGACGCAGTGAATGCAGGTTTCTTGCTCTCTAGGCCTCTCTGTGTGTGTGTGTGTGTGTGTGTGTGTGTGTGTGTGTGTGTGTGTGTTTATGCATGCATGTGCTTGCATTTGATGTGTATGTATGAGAGTGCTAGAAGTTCTGTTTCATTTTAAAATGGGTTCACTCCTCTGACCCCACAGAAGCTTCCCTTCATACTTTTTCTTTGCACTTTCTGATTTTGTGCTGTCCTCCCCTGGTTACCTTTCCTTCTCTGAACCCTTTCCTTGCCTTCTCAATTTATTCACTGCTATTGCTTGTTTTTCTGGGCCCCTCCCCCTGCCCTATTCATGATTCCCCACTCTGTTATCTTTGTAGTTGGTGAGGACTGTGCCTCTTCTCCTGCCTCACTCCTTCTCTGACCCTCCCTAGTTAGATGCCAGTTCCAGGTAGGTTTCCTCATTCCAGACCTCACCCCTATCTTGTTTTCTTGGCCTCCAGAGCCAAATCTGGGGCTGAGGGTGTTAAGCAGCGCTGGAGGTTACCCTCCTGCTGCTCCAGGTTTTTCCAGCAGGGGGCAGCAAGCGATCTTGGTTGCATCCTTGATGGCAGACCCTTGGGCAGGGGTAGTCCTTTATACATTCCTGTTTGCCTAACAGCTAGCTCTTTTGGGATTGAGTGTTTCATTGCATTTCTGCCCACTCCCTCTCCAACTCGCCTCAGGTGGGTTTATTTTTATGCTTTTCCTGTTCCAGCTTTTTTCTTCCTGGGGACTCCCCCCTCTCCCCACCTCCAAAGTTTGTGGTGTTTATAGTGGTAATTGCAGTTCTAAACTGGTTTTTCTCTTTTTTTCCTCCTCTGGAATGTAGACTGTTGTACATGTTTAATAACTCACCTTCTCTATCCTTGCTCCAAATGTGGGATAACGCAATGACTGTGACCCTGGTTGGAAATTAAACTTGTTTTATGCAGCTTTGGAGCAGACCTTCATCTTTGATGTGCAGCAGCTATGGGGCAGTGGGTTAATGGTGCAGGTAGTTCTGTTTCTAGTCCCCTTCTCTATACTGCTGCTCCTCAGCAGAGGGGCATTTGGTGGGTGGAGAGTGAGGTTATGGAGGAATTTAGGCTCATCTCTGCATTGCTTATTTCCCATCATACCTCAGAGGGAAGTTCAAAAGAATCAGGCACCAGAGTACGAGGCTGTGTGACTTTGCTCCTCTAGTTCTAGAGCTTAACACTGAACTTACCCGTATTTATTACCCATTTTAGATTTTAGGGACTTCAGTGACCACAGGGCCCTGTTGTACCCCCACTCTCAGATCTCCCCAGCCCCACACATCAGGTGCTTCTAGTTCAAACTCTGTCATAGACTAGAGTCCTCACACCCACCTAGGTCTGGACTTTGGCTGTGAAGGAGCATGAAGGGTATGTGAGCAGCGTAATGAACTTGACCCTTCATACAAGCGATGGTCTTGCATCATCTCAAACTGCAGCACGTGGTTCCCAGTGTCAGGGTGCTAACCCTTATCCAGAGATTGTGCACGTACCCTGGGGAACAGACCTTGTCCAGAAAGTCCCCTTTCTCCCATCCCATTCTCACCACTGCTCTGTTCCTCTCTCATTGCTGTTGTTTAGTTCCAGGTGAAGCAAAGATGGCATTGCCCTTGAGCGAGGTGACACAGGCAGACCTCCCACACTCCTACTACTTTCTTAACCTTTGAGATGGGAAAAAGAAAGGATTTAGGCATTTAATAAGTTTGTGAAGCTGGTGCATACCTGTAATCCCAGCGCTCTGGGAAGTTGAGGCAGGAGGATTGCAAGTTAGAGCTCAGCCTGGGCAATTTAGCAAGGTTCTGTCTCAAGATTAAAAAGAAGGGGGGGGGTGTGAGGAGATGGGACCGGGGCTTTAGCTCATTGAAGGCCCTGGGTTCAGTCCCCAGTACCATTCAAAAAAGAAAAGGTTTGGGCCAGGGATCTAGCTCAGTGGCACTACACCTGCCCCGTGAGCGCAAGGTCCTGAGTTCTATCCCTGGTACCAAAACAAAAAAAGTTTGAGAGCCCAAGTATCAGTGTGTAATGTATATGAGTTGTAAAGTACTCAGTTACCTTTTTGCTGCCTTCTCCACCAATTTTCCTGTTCAGTTTCCCTTTTGTTATTAATAAGCTATGACCCTTTAAGACCAGTGTTTCTGCCTTTTGTAATCCTCAAACTACTCTGCCCATCTGTCTTAACATCCCTGTAGCTTCAAGCAGTACCCACTTAATTCTTTCTCTTTTTTTTTTTTTTTTTGGTACCGGGGATCGAATTTGGGTCCTTGTGCTTGTGCAGCAGGCAGCGAAACCACTGAGCTAAATCCCCGGCCCTTTAAACCGCGGTTCCTTTGGTTTTTTTTTTTTTTTACACTTAATTCTCAAAATCAGGTGATACTTTGCTCCTGCTAGGCTCCTCCAGGCTCCTTGGTGACAGGTTGCTAGTAAGTTAGGACCACTTTTCTCAAGTGCTTTATTTGTATGTTAATAAGTAACTTCCAGAGCCAAAACATCTTACAAGGCTGTGATAATGCAGTGCACTTAGCTGAATGGAACGCCAGAAAGGGTCTTTTGACCCCTGAGCAACTTGGAGAAGAAAATGCCTTACTCCTTTCTGTCCCCTAGTACTCAATGTAGGATGCCAAGATGTAGAGGGGAGCCCTCTGGTGGCAGCAGCCCCACCTTCCAGAACATGAATGGCTCATCTGTCTTCCCTTGACAAAGGACCCAGACCTTTGGGAAAATCTGGGCAAGGAAGCTTCTGAAAGGAGCCTGGAAAAAGCCAGTGGAAGGGCTTGGATTGACCCAAGTGGGATGCAGGATAAAGCTGTCTCCTTCGTTTCAGAGTGTGGGACGGTGACAGGAGTGTGAGTAGGAGTTTCTCAGATCTGAGTCACAAAGCCTGAAAGCTCAGTGCACTCACCACTGCCTGTTCAATGCTTAGATTGGTTAGAGCAGAAAGGTGGCAATTGTTTATTTAGTCCTTTCTGTGTTTTTTAGATTTGTGTTAAAAATGGGTCAAAGCAGCGTACTTAGGCAGGGATCAGGGGATCCATTTTTGGACTGCTCTGAGATCTTGGGATGTGGGGTAGTGAGAGTTGGGGAATAACTGTGTAGAGGATACCCTTAACATATTACCAAAGTCTGTAGGATTTTATTATGGTAAACACGCTTGTTTTCCAAGTGTATCATAGGATCAAAACAATTCAGAACTAGAACATAACTCACAATAAGGTGCTTTAAACGTTTATTTAACTGAAATGGCATACACTGGCTTCTGTTTGTTTTGGTACATCTTTTCCCCATGGTGATTTAGAGGATCTTCAACCCAATATAAATATTTTATAAATATTTGGCCATTTGGATATACTGTGGAATACTTCACATCTTTCAGCAAGAAAACCACTGAAGAGTAAAGACCTGACACAGCTAACTAGGTACAATCTAGAATCCACTCCAGGTAGTCTAGGTAGACTGCTCAAAATACTTGTTTCTCTGAAGTAAAGGCACCACACACTTGTTCAATTAAGAAAACCATCCTTACAACTCAGGATGATTTTTTATTTTCAAGTAGGGCATAGAACACTTAGCCCCTATTTAGGTGCTGAATGGAAGAGTTCCATCCCCAGCTTATGCCATGATTTCATAGGGAATAGGTTCCAAAAACTCAGGCTCCTTCCCATCGGTTCTCACAGATTGTGCTTCTCTGGGTGGGGCAGGCTGGTGCTCAGTTGAACCCAGGTGCCTTTTTCTCTTTGGCTTCTTTCTTTTTCTGATCATTTTCCTTGATATGTTTCCAAAAGCTATCTCAACTCTTTAAGTGTTTAATATGCTCAATACACACATTAATCCTCTGCTTGCTTGTTTACAACAATGCCAACAGCATGCTGAATAACTGGTAGACCGTTCCAGTTTTGCCATGGTAACATTTGTGTGGCTTTCCTTTTTGAACAGTACCCATTCCCTTGCTGTCTACAGTACCACCCTTTTGTAGATTTGCATGTATGTGGTCAAAGGAACAACCCCATATTTTCTAAAAGGCCTAGAGAACATATACCGGGTTCCTCTCCTCTTTCCCTTCGTGCTCATCATTTTGGCAAATTCCTGGAAGATGTCAGTTCCAGCTGAAAGGAAGGGCCCTGTCCTTTGCTGCTGCTGCTTAACATAGGGAGTGGTATTCTCAGGCAAGCTGTCATGATACTAAGCTTCTTTCCAGATCTGCCTTTCTAACCCAGTAGCTGAAAAGATGGAGTATCACACTGTTCACTGGGAAGTGATGGAATCCAGATGCCTTTCTTTCCCTGCAGGTTTTTCTTTCTAATTAGGTTTCCTGATCTTGCTTGCTGGTATAGGTAAGAATCAGCTGCGTTCTTCAGAGGGTTAAAGTGAGTAGGACAGAGGAAATGGAAGCCTTGAATATAGTAGAGGATGACCAAAGCCACTGAAGGCAGTGGTCACAAGTCTGGAAGTGGGGAAATGGGGTTGAGACCATCCACTGTCAAAACATGAATTGTGAGAATCTGAGCTGCAGAAGAGTTCCTGGGCCCTCATTTAGGAGCCACTGTGACTTCAGAGTTGGTAGGGTTGAGAAGACACTGAAGGCAAAACATGCTGGCTGCGCATCCTTCCTTCCAGCACCCTTCCTCACAAACCAGGGATGGTGATAACTGGCTAGTCAAGCCTGGCCAGGCCAGAAGCTTGGGAATGAGCCTGTTTCCTAGCAACCCCATTGCCCACCTCCCACTTCCACCCCTTGCCCCGTGCATGTTGAGAGCCATCCTAGTATAGAGTTCAGTATGTACAAGGAACTCCTAACGGTTGGAAGGCTTAGCTTATGGGCCCAGAGCCGCAGGGATTATTTCCAAGTTGGGAATATAGTGAAGATGGTCACTTTCTTGGCTTTAGGTTGTAGTTAGGGAGAAAGGAGGTATGTTTTTGCCTTTGCCAGCTCATTGACAGGATACCTCCTTAGAGGTTAGAGCAGACTTGGGGGAAAAATAGGGGAGAAGGGTAGCTGCTTTATATCTGGGTGAATGAATGAATAATGAAACCTAAAAGGGGCTGGGGCTGTAGATCAGTGTCAGAGCATGTACTCACCACACAACAAACAGAAATGAGGCCCTGGTTCAGACTGCAGCACCAAGGGGAACCAAAACAAAAAACTGCCCTGCTTACTATCTTGCAGCTAATAGGCACATGGACCTGATGAATGAATGAGTGAATGAATAAATATATTGTGTTGACCAAGCTGGGAATGGTGTGTGCCCTGTGAGTCTTGGGAGCTAAAGGGCTGTGGTAGGGTTTTTGTTACTCACCCTTAGAGACATCTCTGAAGTCAGAAGTTCTCTGATACGTCGTAGCTCCAACCAGGGTTGGGCAAGGTCCCCTACCTTTCCCAGAAACATCTCACCTTTCTCTTTCAGGTTCTTAACCCAATCCAAGGAAACAACTCCTTCCTTGGGCCCTCCTGGGTCCAGGTGGGCTTGTGCTGTGCTCTGTGGTGGATAATGTCTGAAATAGTTTTGTCCTTGCCCACTATTATTCTTGCCCACCCCACCTATCCCCTCTTCCTATTCAGATTCCCAAATACCTCAGACTGGGACAAGACAGTAGCCTTCCATCTATGACACCTCTGCAGTCAGCTGGTGTGTCAGTACAGTCTGCATGGTCCCCCTTTGCCCAGAAACTTTGACAGTGTTCCCACAGTCTTAGTCTGACATGCAAGGTTCTCCACAACCAGTACCCTTAATTCCCTCTCTAATGACCTTCTCACCTCTTTTGGCCAATCTCTTACTTTTGCAAACCTAGTCCATTCTGTTTTAGTCTCAATATGTAGCCCAGTCTGACCTCGAACTCACTGTGATCCTCCTGCCTCACCGTCCTGAGTGCTGGGATCACAGGCATGTGGCACCACGCCTGGCAGTCCATTCATTTTTTCCAAACATCTGGCCCCCTGCCTTTACTCCATTTATTGCTTGTTAAAAAACAAAAACCAACTACAAGATCTAGCTTGTTTACCTCTTCCACAAAGCTGCCCAGGACCTCTCTAACCCTGAGGATTTCATTTTCCCCTACTCAGCACCTTCTGCACATTCCCTTGCATTGGTCCATATCTTGTCTGTTTAATATTGTATTTAATTAAAATTACTTTCATAATCAAAATTTTATTGTAAAAGCCAAACAATACAGGAATATACAGAGCAACCTGCAGAACATGTTCCCCTCTTCCCACTCCTGTCCCCAAACCTAAATACCCTCAACAGCTTTTTGAGTGCATCCTTCATCCTTCTAGGTCCCCTCCCTGCTTTCCTCCCTCCCCCTTTCTCCCTGTCTCTAAAATTATACATATATTATAATTTATATATAATTATATATTATGAATTATATAATTATATAAATAATTTTAAATTATTTCACTGTTTTCAAAACAGGGCCTCACTAAGTTGCCTGGGCTGGGCTTGAACTTGTGATCTTGCTGGGATTATAGACATGTGGCACTGTACCCAACTTCCAGCTCTTTTTCTTTCTCTTTTTTTAAGAATAGGAAAATTTAGGGCTGGGGATTTAGCTCAGTGGTTTCACTGCCTGCTGTGCAAGCGCAAGGACCTGAGTTCGGTCCCTGGTACCAAAA
>NW_004624816.1:3258033-3275791 GCF_000247695.1 Heterocephalus glaber
CAAAAAAAAAAAAAAAAAGAATAGGAAAATTTATTGGGGAATAAGAATAGCTCCTGAGAGATAGGAGGGGTCCCAAATGGGTTGCCAGTGAGCCCACTTCTCAAAGGAAATGTTATAGAGCAGAATCACAAGGGTGGATACAACATGGATAAAGACTATAATCAACTAAGGATTACAAGTATAATCACTTAGGTAATATTGATCCTTAGTTCGAGAATTTTGATTACCTAAGCAAGTCCCAATGTAGAGTCTATGAAACAAAAGCAAACACCTCCCAGTTATCTCAGTGGAAACTCCAAATTATATAGAAATGATACAGCAGAAATAAATGTAACTCCCAGCCTGCTAGATGTCACATATGTTTGTGTTCCCCGAAGTTGAAGAATGAATTTTAAGGAACAGTGGAGGTTAAGTGTAGGAAAATTTATTGGGGAATAAGCATAGCTCCTGAAAGACAGGAGGGGTCCTGAATGGGTTGTCCTTTAGTTCTTTTTCTAAGTGTATGGATGTATACACGTTTGAGAAGGGTTAAAATATAAATGGGTTCACATCACATGTATATTCTAGTTGCTTTTTGTTTTCTGACTTGAGAGCCATTACCATTTTTTTTTTTTTTTTTTTGGTACTGGGGATCGAACTCAGGCCCTTGTGCTTTCGAGGCAGGTGCCGGAACTACTGAGCTAAATCCCCGGCCCTCTAGTTGCATTTTTACTTAAGGGTACATTTTGTCTTTTGAGATCTTCCAATTAACATATTTATCTTTTTTCTTCTGAACTAGGAATTGAACCCAAGCCCTTCATACTGAGCTACATCTCACCCTACATACTTTCATTTTTTATTTTGAGACAGGGTCTTACTAAGTTGCCCAGTGGGCTCAAACTTGGAATCCTTCTGCCTTAGCCTCCCAAAGTGCTGGGGTTGCAGGCAAGCACCACCATGCCTCACTGATGTTCCTCTTTAATGGTTTCTCATCTCATAGTGTAATTTATATAAAATAAAAAAAATTTGTCTATCATCTGTTATTTGGAGGGTATTGTGCAGCAAGCACCTAGGGGGCTCTAGGCAGGATCACAGTCTTATCCTCGCCATCGGTGAGCTGGCTCTTTGGGGGAGATGGAAGGAGTGAGACAGGTTCACCTCCTAATGTCCCTGGGCATGCACCTGGAGTTCAGAATTTGGGGAAGCCACTGTTAACTAGGAGAACCAGGACCTCCCAGAGGAGATAGATGACAGGTGAAGGGCAGAGCCTGAGCAAGGGCACGGGGAGGGAAGTGTGATGCAAGTTCATCTGATACCAGACTGCAGGCAGGGAGCAGGAGGAGGACTGGGTTCAATTCATACACACTTAGCCTGCATTTACATGTCCGACATAAGCAGTGAGGATACAGAAATGAAAAATAGGAGGTTCCTATCTCTAAAAGACTTTCAGCTTAATACGATAAAAGATCAGTTCAGAAAAGTAGATTAGGGCTGGATGACAAAGCTTTTAATTGGCATATTGAGTCAGAATTTTATTGGGCAATGTTGAACCATGACAGGCTTTTAGTGGACAGGTGACATGACTGAAACTGGATTGAGGGACTGCACAGAGTAGTCTGAAGTGTAGAAGTTTATTTTTTCCTGAAAACAGTCTTGCCATATATATATATGGCCCAGGCCAGCTTAGACTCGCAATCCTCCTGCCTCAGTAAACTATCAGTCCTCCTCCTGAGTACTGATAGTTTATTTCTGTCTCAGTTAAGAGATGCCCAATGAGCCCTGCAGTGGTGCACACTTGTAATCCCTGCTACTCGCTACTTGGGAGAGTGAGGCAGGGAGATTTCAAGTTTCAGCCTAGGCTGGACAATGTAGTGATTTAACAAGAGTATCTCAAAGAATAAAAAGGGCTGGGAATGTAGGTCAGTGTGAAGGCCTGAGTTCAATCCCCATACCCCCCCACACACACAAGTGGCTGATGGGGAGCCGGGTGGGGTTGCACACCTGTAATTCCAGTATTCTCAATGCTGAGGCAGGATTGGGAGTTCAAGGCCAGCCCAGGCTACATAGCAAGACCTGTCTCAAAACCCACCAAGCAAAAAGATGCCTGATGGGTGGAGGAATGTGGTTCATTGGTGAGACACATGTCTAGGGTTCACGAGGCCCTGGGCTCTAGCCCCAGACCAAAAAAAAGGGTACTTGATAGTAGGGGGTCCACAGGCTGGTATAGTGGCTCTCCAGTTATCAGAGGCTCAGGCTTCTATTTTTTCAATTCACCATAGTGGGACATAGATAGCTTCCATCCTCATGGTCTAATACAGAGACTAGAGCATAATTCATCTCATCTGTATTGCAGGTAACAGAAAAAAATGAAGGGAGATGATTGGGGAGAAGGAGATGAACACACAATGAGACACTTCTTAGCTAACTCCCTTCAAGGAGTCTTCCTGGAAATTTAAGACAAGACTTCTAGCACTTCTGTTTATATCTCATTGGCCAGAACTTAGATTGCTATATCCAGTTTTTATTTTTATTTTATTCTTTTTGTGGCACTGGGGATTGAACCCTGGCCCAGCCCTTTATTCCTTTATTTGAATTGAGTGGATTTTTTTTGTACTGGAGATCAAACTCAGGACCTTGTGCTTGCCAGGCAGGCATGGTGCTGCTGAGCTAAGTCCCCAGCCCTGATTGATTGGATTTTTGAGACAGGGTCTTGCTATGTAGTTAAGGTTGGTTTTAAACAGATTATTTAGCCCTGGGCCAGGGATTTAGCTCAGTTGTGCCACCCGCCTGCATCACAAGTGCAGGGTCCTGAGTTTGATCCTGGTACCATAAAAAAAAAAAAAAGAAATATACATTATGTAGCCCTGCCTGGGCTCAAAATCACGGTGATCCTCCTGCCTTCACCTGTGTATTGAGATTACGGGCGTGCTCCACCACACCTGGCCATAGCCTTTTTTTTTTTTTTTTTTGAGACAGCGTCTTGCTCTGTAGTTCAGGTTGGCCTTGAACTCACTATACAGCCTAGGCTGGTCTCAAACTCTCAGCAATCCTCTTGCCTCAGCCTCCCAAGTGCTAAGATTACAGGCGTGCCCCTTTTTAAATTTTGAGTCAAGGTCTTGCTAAGTCACTAAATTGCCCAGACTAGGCTTGAATGTGTGATCTTCCTGCCTCAGCCTCATGAATAGTTGGGAATACAGGCATGCACCACTGTGCCCGGCTTTTTTTTTTTTTAATCCCAAAGAGAAAGGGTTTAAAATGTGTGGTCATCATGGGAATGGATGGTCAGAGCAGGAGATCCTGTGGAAGAATCCAAAGGAGACGGGTTGGACGTGGGAGATGAAAGAAGAACCAAGATGCTAATAGCAGGTGTGCATCAGAAAGAGGAGACTGGAAAGGAAGCCCAGGTGGTTGCAGCAGGGGTGGAAGCTGGTGTGTGTTGGGTTTGTCGAGTCTCAGGTCCTGGCTAAACATCCAAATGGAGATGTCCAGTAGGCAGTTGTGCCTGGAGACTGTGAGGGCAGTCAGCACTCTGATGCTAGAGACATGCTAAGGACAGTAGGCCACGAAGCAGCCGTAGATTCCTTACAGTGAACTTGTTGAGTGCTGCTGAGTGAGCAGAATCTAGGTGCCAAAGCCTGAGGGATGGCCATTGAGGGTTTAAATCATGCAAGAGGACTGGCAGGAGCACCTGAAATAAGTTGAAGCCCTTCACAAACATGAAGGGATTGTATGTGCCATCCTTCTGGAAAGATTGTTGATGAGAGCAGAAAGAAAATGGTAGCGTTAGAGGAAAAGGTCTACGACACCCCCCGCTCCCCCCCCCCCGTTCTTATAGGAAAGTAGCTTCTTGTGCTTTTCAGTTAACTTTCCAAGGGCAGGGGCCTAGGACAGCTGCGGGCTTTCTTCTGGATCTAACTTTCCAGAAATTCAAGCTGCAGGGAGACAGGTGGGAGGGATGCTGCTTTGACAGCTGATGGCTGGAGGGGGCCAGACACTGCCAGGGTGGTGTGGAGGGACGTATCTTAGAGGAAATATTCTGGACTCAGGCAGAGCTGAGTTTGAATCCTGTTTCTGTGGCCACCCAGCTTGAAGACCATGGACAAGCAACTTGCACACTTGGCTCCTTAGCTGTAAAATGGAAACAGCTGCGCCTACCATTCAAGGTAGTTTTGAAGGCTAGAAACTAATCTGCACACAGTAGATGTGCACACAGTAAGTGGCTATTATGTGGTCAACCCCTCCTGTGGGACAGAATGGCTAATCGACAGACCTGGTCAGAATCAGCTGCGACCTCCGATCTCAGCGGTTAGGGAGGGCTCCCGCGGCCTCCTCCCACGAGGAGGTGGGGACAGGGTGGAGGAAGGGCTGCGGAAGGAGGAGCTAGCTGCTCCGAGACCCGCCCCGTCCCGTCCAGTCAGGCCTGGGCGCCGAGGGAACGCTCTCCTAGTCGCCACTGCCCCAGCAGCCGTCCTAGTGCCCGTGCCCGGTCCCGTCCAGTCATGACCCTGCGCCCCTCACTACTGCTGCTCCACCTGCTGCTCCTGCTGTTCAGTGGGGTGCTGTGTCGGGCCGAGGCTGGGTCTGAAACCGAAAGTCCAGTCCGGACCCTACAAGTGGAGACCCTGGTGAGGAGATGGTCCCGGTTCCAGGCCCCCACGGGCAGGGACTTATCGGGAACACGGGGGTCAAACGAACCCGGGGCGGGGGTGGGGGGAGGAGAGGAAGTGCGGGAACTGAGTTGGGGGGTGCTGGGTCTAGGGGACAGCACTGGACCTTTGGAGGAGCATCCATGACCCTTGTAGTCCGATCGCAGGTGGAGCCCCCCGAGCCGTGTGCGGAAACCGCTGCCTTCGGAGACACACTCCACATCCACTACACGGTGAGGGCCGGGAGGGGAGGGGAGGGGAAGGGAGGGGGCCGGGAGGGGGCCGGGCGGGGCCTGGAGGGGGCGGAGCCCCGCTGAAACACGTCAACCTTGGCTCGGACACGTGGCAAGAGGTTTGGGAGAAGAAACGGGGTCCTCGAGCACGTGGCGGGGGGAGGGGCGCTCCTCCTCCCTGCCCATTTCCCGGGGCGCTTTTCCGCCAGTTCCACCGGGGCACTGAGAAACGAAGGGTGGAGAGATCTCCGAGAAGCTCCATCCCTTCGGGGTTTCCTGTTCTTTTCTACCCGCCCCCCGTGGGGGGGTGGGGGGGTCGTTGGGCTGCTGCTTTAAGGGAGTTGTCGCCACCCGGCGGTCCAGGTGTGTATTGTCCGCCCGCTGGAAGGGAGAGGTACTGTACTAGGTGTGTGCTCTTGACTCTCTCTCTCCCCCCCAGGGCAGCTTGGTAGATGGACGCATTATTGACACTTCTCTGAGCAGAGACCCTCTGGTTATAGAACTTGGCCAAAAGCAGGTGATACCAGGTATGTGACCTGCTTCTCTCGTTCTGTTTCTTTCCAACCTAAGCCCTTCCTTAGCCTCTTTAACCAAAAGCTGCCCTGGAAATGCTCCCTGGAATGAGCAAGAGCCTAGGGATGGATCTAGTAGCTATTTCCTAAGGCCCAAACCCCACTTCTAACACTCACTCCTCTTTGTCCCATATCCCACTGGATGCCAGGAATTTGAGAAGCTGGGCAAAGCCCAAGTGATGGTCAGAGTGGCACCTTGGATCTTCCTTTCGGGTAATTTGGGGAATGTAAGCAGCTTGCAATTCAGTTATGTCTTCTTTCTCAAGGTCTGGAGCAGAGCCTTCTAGACATGTGTGTAGGGTGAGTATCTGGGCAGGGCTGGGCCTGGGTACCTCTTTGCTTGGGTAGAGATTTCTGTGCCATCCCTGCTTTTCCAGGAGCAGGAGAATGTGGGATAAAGGGGCCAGGCTTTGAACTGGACAGGTCCAGGTCAGTGGGACCCCTGAGGACATCCAGAGCCTCTGAGCCTCTCTGGCCATTGGTCTTGTTGAGAAGTTGAGACATTTAGGGAGAAGGACACCTTTACTGGTCAACTCGTTAGGTCCTCAGGTGGGAGAGGTCATGTTTGGGGTATGAATATCCAAGGGGTTTTGCTGGTGGAGCCTCAGGGATGAAGGCAGCTGGCCCACTGCCTTTGGCTGTGATGCACATTCCTTTCCTCAGAGAGAAGCGAAGGGCAGTCATCCCTTCTCACTTGGCCTATGGAAAACGGGGATTTCCGCCATCTATCCCAGGTAATATGACTAAGCCTGTCTCTTAGGCCATCAAAATACCTATTCCCTAAGAACTACAAGGGACTACAACTCTTTCTGGAGCTTCAGAAGGTCTAGATCACTTTTGCTGAAAGGAACAGTAGGGGCTGGGGCTTCCTTCTGTGGGGGTTCTTTTTTCCTCCTCAAATTACCAGTAGGGACTACAGACATATAACCTGTTTAGGCCACTGGCTTGGCCACTGGCAGCTTTTGAGGAAAGAGATAGCTGCTTGAGTCATGTGGGGCTGCTGCTTATGCTGCCCCTCCTGGAGCAGCCAAGGAACTCCAACAAAATAAACAAAAAGCAACCTTTAAATGCCAAGTCCAGCTTATAATTTTTTTGAGATTTGGTTTTGCTATATAGTTCAGGCTGGCTTTGAACTCACTATGTAGCCCAGGCTGGTCTCAAACTTGGAGCGATCCTCCTGCCTCAGCCTCCTGAGTGTTGGGATCATAGGTGTGTGCCACCACGCCTGGCTAACCTATAATTTTAAAAGCCTTCATATCTAGCATTGTTGATTTCTAGTCTCATAAGGCTGAGACTGGTCAGATTTCCCAAGATATGTATCTCTTTTCTTCTTTCTTTTTTTTTTGGTACCGGGGATTGAACTCGGGTCCTTGTGCGTGTGAAGCAGGCGGCCGAACCACTGAGCTAAATCCCCGGCAAAGAATATACTTAATGTCACCGAACATTTTTTTTTTTTTTTTGGTACTGGGGATCAAACTCGGGCCCTGTGTATCTCTTGCTTTTAACAGATGTTCTATTAGCCAAAATGTGTTTTACTCCACAGAACATTAGAAGCATTATTATTATCCTAGATCCAGCTTAGCAGGAAGCCTAGAAAAGAGGGTAGGGAGACTAAGGAGAAACTGTGTGTGTGTGTGTGTGTGTGTGTGTGTGTGTGTGTGTGTCTGTGCATCTGTGCGCCTGTGCGCGTGTGTGGACGCGCGCCCAGGCATGCACATGTTACTGGGGACTGAACCCAGGCCTTTTCATTGGGCTAGATCCTCAGCTCTTTAGTTATTTGAGACAGGGTCTCACTATGTAGTTCAGGCTGGTTTTGAACTATGTAGCCCAGGTTGGCCTCAAACTCATGGTGATCCTCCTGCCTCAGCCTCCCCAGTGCTGGAATTACAGGTGTGCACCACCACGCCCAACTATTTGCTTCTGTTTGTACCTCTCCTTCCACTGGCTCCTGTTCCACCTGTCCCTTACTTCTTAACTCATTCTTTCTTTTTCCTCAGCTCTAATGCCAGACACCTGTTTTCTAATAATCACATTGAGTGTGCTCATTGGTTGGTGGAATGTAAAAGATGTCTAGTTTAAAGTTAATTGATTTCAGCTATGCAAAAATTCTACCCATGTGGCTGTTTGGAAATGAGGGTCAGTTGGTGTAGAGGGTTCTTCCACTTCAAAGTGGAGAAGAATCATGTGTTTCCTATTCTGTGTCAGAGACCTGTCACTGAAGCCAAACCCCATGTGTAATTGGGTTAGCCGTCAGTAGACTGGTCGCAACCCTCCTCTGCTTTTGTCTCAGGGATTCAACATCACAGCTTCACAGTTCATGTGGCTGTGGCCCACTCTCCCTTTTTTCATTCAGATTCAGAGCTCTGGATAAAATGCACAGAAATCCTAACCCTCACCTCCCTCTACTTCTCCAGCGGATGCAGTGGTACAGTATGACGTGGAGCTGATTGCACTGATCCGAGCCAACTACTGGCATAAGCTGGTGAAGGGCGTTTTGCCTCTGGTAGGCATGGCTATGGTTCCAGCCCTCTTGGGCCTCATTGGGTATCACCTATACAGAAAGGCCAGCCAACCTAAAGTCTCCAAAAAGAAGCTCAAAGAAGAGAAACGAAACAAGAGTAAAAAGAAATAATAAAAATAGTAATTAACAAGAAAAAAACCTCTTTGCATTCTTACATGATACTTTCTTCTGAGGCTGCTTATGTAAGTGGGAATAAGGCGAAGGGCTTAGTAAAGAGGGTTTCTGGACTTGGATCTGGCCTGGGGTGGAGGTTGGAGGCCTGGACCACCGTTTCCCTTGGCCTCCCCTTGCTGTTGTGTCTTCCCCAAGGACCTGGTCTGAAGTCTGCCCATAGGATCTCTAGGTCCTCATGGTGCTACAGTGCCAAGCGGCCATGCTGCACTGAGCGTGAGCCTCCCAGGATTGCCTGACTATACTTTGCACTCTCCGGGATTGCAGTATTCCTAGTGTCCTCAAAACAGATTGCTCTGTCTAATGTGGAACAAATACAAGAAACTATAAATTCTGTGAAGATTTTAATAGCAAATCACTTAGGTCTCCCAAAAAACAAAATCTTGGGATTGGAAAGAGGCTTCCATTTGTGTCACAGGGTGTGGGAGATCCCATGGGCTGCTTCAACAATGTTGCAAGGGGTTGGAGGTTGCCTGTCACCTGGCTGGGCTGCTGGTGTGGACAAGGGCTGAGGTAAGTTACTCCGATGGTTGACTATGAACAGTGGGTTGAGCTGGCTCAGCACTTCATCACTCACTGAGATGCCATCCAAGTACTGCTTGAGCATCTCCCGAAGCTTCCTGTTGATTTCTAACAGCTGGGCTCGTCTGTGCTGGAGGCTCAGTTGCTCCAGTTTCACTTTATTGTACCTTTTCCAGAAATTCTCCATCGCACTGTAGTTCACCATCACCTAGGGGTTGAAGCAGAGGGAGAAGGTGTGCAGCAGGACCCTCTAGCAAATGCTGCCACCGCTTTGAGCCCCCAGCTTGTACCTTTGCAAGCTCTTCGGTGAGCTCTTTGCCTCCATTCTGCAACTCAATCTCCTGCTCCTCAGAAGTCAAGACTGATGAGTAGAAAGGCAGCACTTTCTCTTCCTCAGTTTCTAATTTCCTACATAGTTCAGCAAGTTTAAGGATCCTTTCACCCTGTTGAAAGCAGGTGAGGACGAATTAGGGAAGAGGGTGGGAAGGGGAGATGGTGGAGTCCATTTGCCTGCTTGAATCCAGGAAAGCTCATCCAGTGGGAGGCAACAGTAATAAATATATCTAACATGCAATGTTCACCATGGGCTGAGCGCTGTCCTAATTAATTCCTATAGAATTAACTCATCCATTATTTAAAATGTAAGGGGATGGAATAAAAAAGGTAACCCAAAGCAACCACTTAGGTGGGAAGCAGGAAGCAAGAGGAAGCCCTCCTCTACCTCTCCGTACCCCTTTCACCTCAAACTAGCTTCCTTGGCTCTGTTCTGATTGCCCTCACCTTGTTTGTTTATTTATGTATTTATTTATTTATTGGTTCTGGAGATCAAGCTCAGGTGTGCTCTGCCACTGAGCTACAGCCCCATCCCCAACCCCTACTTCTTTTTGAGCCAGAATCTTGCGAAGTTCCCCTTAAACTTGAAATTCTCTTGCCTCAGCCTCCCTAGTGCTGGGAATATAGCATTTACCACCATGCCCAGCTCCCTTTGTTACCTTATCAACGACTTTTCTCAGCGCCTTGAGGGCGGCATTACTTTCCCGGGTGAGTTTGACTAAGTTCTCCTGGGATGTTCCCCAGGCCTGACTCCTTTGGGCCTTAAGTTTTCGCAGCTGTATAAGGACCAGCTCCTTGTCGTTGCGGATATACTGGTTCTGATCCTCGCTTTCTCGGCTGTGTAGCATGATCTTGCCTTTTGAAACAGCTATGGCCTCCTGGAGGGACAGAGTAGATGCAGGAGACACATGACCAGCAGGGGACATGGGGGTCCACAGTGAGACTGAAATCTGAGCAAATTGTCTCTCCCCACCCAACGATGAGTGCTGAGACCATGACACGGGGTCAGTTTGAAGCAGTGTTTCCTGTGGGCTGTGCTAACCTGTAATTTCTGTATTGTTTTCATCTGTGCTTCAATCTCTTTGGAGCTCTTCTCATCCTTCACCTTCAGGGTCTCAAAGGCAATCTTCCTGTCCTCTGTGGCATCAGTGTATCTCTTGAGTGCCTCCTGGAACCTCTTACACAGATCTTCTACTATATTCTCCAGTTGTAGTCGTAGAAAGTGCTTCTCTTCTAAATTCTAGGAAATGCCCCCAAATACTAAATGCTTAGAATAATATTAATGCCCTTCAGTTCTACCAACAACCTCATCCACTTTATTTTGGTATTGGGGGTGGAATACAGGGAGCATTGACCTATGTCCCCCCCCAATTTTTTTTGTATTTTGAGACAGGGTCTCACTAAGTTGCCCAGGCTGGCCTTGAATTTATGATCCTCCTGCTTCAGCCTCCCAAGTAGCTGAGATCACAGGCCTAGGCAACTTTTTCAGAAGTTTTACAAATCATTGAGTAAATTAAAAACAAGAACACATACCTGGGAATGCAGGTTGCCTAGGTTTGTAAACCTCCAGGATAGTAGAAAGAACTCTGGGCCAATGGGCAGGAAATCTAGATTCTCCTAGTGCTACCACAAACCAGCAGCTTGACTTGGGTCAGGTCTTTGGGTCTTAATTTCTTTCCATTTCTTTTTCTTCCTCTCTCTCTCTCTCTCTCTCTCTCTAAGACAGGGTCTCACTATGTAGGTTAGGCTGGCCTTGAACTCACTATGTAGCCCAGACTGGCCTCGAACTCACAGTAATCCTCCTGCCTCAGCTTCCCAAGGGCTTGGATTTTAGGCATGCACCACCATGCTCATGGGGCTTTAATTTCTTCATCTACAAATTACAGAGGTGAAATCAGATGTTCTCTCCTTGGTACTTTTTAGCTGTAAAATGCATTCCCTTGACAGTTTAGAATGGTCTTCCCTCTTGACCATTTTTCACAAAATTACAAAGAGCAATATGGCACCTGCAGTGCCACCAACTTCTGTTGACTGTTGGTTACAGGGCTCTCTTCTGGCTCTTGTAGCCTTGAGCAATTGTTCTCTCACTTTTCTTCTAGTTCCTACCCCTGCATGCTCCCTGTACCTTGTTTTTGAGATCATCCCACATGCTCTGGAACTCCAGCTTGCTTTCATACTCAGAATCTATGTAGTTCTGCTCCATGGCCATGAAGACATCTTGTAGGTAGTGAATCTCTTTCTCGTGTTGGTCAGTAATTGTCTTCCTGTTGGAGACAAGACATTGTCCCTGCTCTGATGGTTAGAATATATGGGCCAATAACAACGGCTCAAGAAGTATGTAATAAAACTCTATGAATGGTACCAACTCTGAGGTACTGACAGTGAAGGGGGAAGGAGGGCTCTATTATTTTAGGGCCAGAAGGAATGAATAAAATTATCATTTTTTCAGTACCAGGCCCCACACACTGAGCTATATTCCCAGCTTCTTTTAATTTTTAAATTTTGAGACATCATCTCGCTAAGTTGTTAAATCCCCAGGCTGGGGTTGAACTTGTGATCCTCCTGCCTCAGCCTCCTTGGGTGTGAGGATTACAGGTATGCACAACCACACTGGCTTCATTTTGGTATTTGAAGTGACACATTCATATTGTACAAAAATTTAGAAGAACAAATTTACTTCCCTGTCCACTGTCAGCTAAGTAGGGCTTGATAGGTAGAAGTGGGTGGCAAAGGTACACAGACAGGGGCCTGGCGAGGATGAAGGGAAGTGCAGGCTGCAGACTACACCTGAGTTCATCCGGAAGAAACTCAGGATCAGTTCTGCGGGGCTCAGGTCATAAAGTGGGATGGCCCCCTGCTTCCAGGCAGCCCTTCGCACAGACTCTGGGTTCTGCCCTGGATTCAGTCCCCTGTCTTTTCTCACTCCTATACCTTTCAGTTTCAAACTCCATGGTTAGGGCCTCCAGCTCCATGTTGTAACTTTCTTCCAGGAGGCTGAGCCGGCGCCTCTGCAGGGCCAAGAGCTGGTCGACATTGTGCAGATGGCTGCGCAGGGCATGGGCGTACTGCTCCTCCGCCTCGGCCAGGTCCTTAGCTAAAGACTGGGTGGGAAGCAGAGAGTTACCATCTGACTGGAGTGGCATCTGTGTGAGGAAATGAAAATGTGTGCAGCTGGCTCCCGGATGGCTGACAGCACTTTCCCCTTAGGTGCAAAATCCCGGTCTTTGGCTCTCAGAGTGCTGGCTCTCCGCTCACGCTGGAAGGTAAGCAAGAGTGCCAGGAAGACACCCTATGAAGGTGGCTGGTGGCCGGTAGACAGCAGACACAGTGATGGAGCTACCGAGGAACCGGGGGTTCTTGGAGAAATGGCTGCTTTGAGGCAGAACATAAGTTGAACCTAGTACATGTTGTATAAGATAGTAAATAAGCCGTCAAAGACCAATAAAATCAAGTCAGACTCAGGAACCAACATGAACTGGCTGACTTGCAGATTACATTTTGCAAAGATAACCAGATATCTCCCACCTGAAAACCTTTGCAAAATGATCTTGCCAGTTCCCCATCAAAAAGTAGTGTCTCAGGGCCGGGTGTGGTGGTGCACTCCAGTAACCCCAGCTACTCAGGAGGCTAAGTCTGGAGGAATGCAAGTTCAAGGCCAGGCTGGGCAACTTAGTGACGGGTTGGGAAGTAGTTCAGTGATGGAGTACTTGCCTAGCATGTGCAAAACCATGGGCTCAGGTTCAGTCTCAAGCAACACACACACACACACACACACACATTTCTTTTTCCATCTCCTTGAGTTTGGGTGGACCATATGACTACTTGGATTAATAAAAAATGGTGGAAGTGGTGCTGTGCCAGTTTCAAGAATAGCCCTTATCTGACCTTATCTTACTGGCCCTTTTGGGGTGCTCCTAGGAACCCAGCCATCATGCTGTGAGAAACTGAACACATATGCAGGGGCCATATGACAACAGTCAGCAGCCTAGCTAAGTGCCCCACTGACAGCATTAGCTGCTGGCCATGGAGTACATCCAGCCCCATCAGACCTGGGTGACTGCCACCCTAGCTGACACCTGCCTGAAAACTGCAAGAGCCTGAGGGACCTCTGAGCTCAGTCTTACCTACAGAACCAGGAGAGATAATAATTGTTTCAAGCCCTAATTTAGGGCTGGCTTGTTATGTAGCAATAGATAACTGGAACACTTATACTCCCCACTCCCCCCCACAAGAAGGGACAATTTGAGCATCAGTAAAGATAAAAGCTGGTTATTAACATGCTCATGCCTGACCGGGGATTTAGCTCAGTGGTTTTGCCACCTGTGCGCAAGGGCAAGGACCCGAGTTGGATCCTGGTACCAAAACAAACAAACAAACAAACAAAAAACATGCTCATGCCTGTTACACTAGAACTTGTGAGGCTGAGCCAGGAAGAATGTGAAGTCAAGGCAGGAAGACAGTGAATTCACTGTGCTGCACAGAGAGACCCTGTACTGAAAAACCCCCCAAAAACCCCCCAATGGATTGAAAATTGAACAATATTAAATATGTTTAATTATGAGTTCATAAAGGTACTCTTAAAAAAACAGTTACCAGCTGGGATTTAGCTCAGTGGTTCCGCCACCTGCCTCGAAAGCACAAGGACCTGAGTTTGATCCCCAGTACCTAAAAAAAACCAGTCACCATTAAGGATGCCAAACAACCAATCCTTTTTTTTTTTTAACTAGTAAATAAAGGGAAGAGAAAGCATTTATCTGCCTTTCATATATAAATGATACCTCCAGCTAACTGAGTGGTAAATAAGGGGAAGTATTTTTTCATAGATGTATTCAAGTTAATACTTTAAAAAATGACTAATACTGGGCCGGGGATTTAGCTCCATGGTGCCACCACCTGCCCTACAAGCACAAGGACCCAATTTCGATCCCTGGTACCAAAAAAAAAAAAAAGAAAAAAGACTAACACTGTTAGAAAATCAGCATTTTGCAACCCTCAATTAATTAATGGATCATCAGTAGGTGCCAAAATCACAAAAAGAAAACTAGCCATTATATGCCTCTTGATGGAAGAATACAACAACTACAAGCTTCTCAATTGCCAAAATATAGGAAATACAAAGGACAATGTAACATGTTCTACAATCTAGATTAATATGCAGTATTATTAAAAAACGAAGGGCCAGTTAGGGTGGCACACACCTGTAATCCCAGACCTCTGGGAGGCTGAGACAGAAGAATCTCAAGTTTGAGCCCAGCCTGGGCAACTTAGTGATTTAGTGAGACCCTATCTCAAAATAAAAAATAAAAAAGGACTGGGGATGTAGCTTGGTGTGAGGAACCTGGGTTCAGTCCCCAGTATCTCTCTCACACACACACACACACACACACACACACACACATTTGGTCAGACAGACAGACAGATCTAGATATCTATATCTATTGGAAAGTTTCCCAGGGTGGGCTTGACTTGGCATCCTCCTGCCTCAGCCTCCTAGAAGGCTGAGATTACAGGTATGCACCACCATGCCTGGCTCTCGAGATATATTATTAAATGAAAAAAGGAAAAAAGCAAAGTGTAGAATAGTGTGTAATACTATCTTTTTTTTTTAAAAGGAGGAGAGGCTTAATTTCACTTATGTGTACTACTATAATTTCTGTGAAAAAAGTTTTACAAGACTGGAATTGTTGGGGGACATGGTATGGCTGGAAGGCACTGGGAGGAGAGATTTTTCTCTAAATAACCCTTTTTGTCTTTTGAATTTTGAATATGGTGAATTATTATCTTCAAAAAAGTAAAACAAATTAAAATTAAAGAAAACAAAACAGAATTCATTGAGTGTCCACATGATCCAGGCACCTTGAACCCCTGCACAGAGCCAGCTCTGACCTTGTAGGTTCAGAATGAAAGAAAGATCATGTGAAATAGATGCTGATCATAGGAGACTGTTCACTTACTCAGCAAATGTTTCTCAGACCCTGCTGTGTACCAGCATTGTGCTGGATGCTGAAGTTCTGAGAGGAAAAGACATGCACAAGGAACTCACAGTCTAGTAGAGAAAGTGTAAAATAAGCAGAAAGTCACACTACAACATGGAAGCCGCTATGAGATTGATGATTCATTAAATGACAGATACAAAGGACTGAGCGTCTGCATGTAACTAGCAGCCCTGAGAAAGGCTTCACTGAAGAAATGTTATTTGTATCAGCCCTTAAAGGAGGAGTGAAAGTTTGCCAGGAAGGTGGGAGATGGAGAAAAGGGAATTCCAGAGAGAGAAAAAAGCAAGAACAAAGACACAGGTAAGGAACAAGACCGGGGCTGAGGCAGGAAGATTCAAGTTCAAGGCCAGCCTGGGCAAGTTAAAGAGAGTCTGTATCAACATAAAAAAGGTGCTGGGGCTATAGTTCAATGGTATGGTGCTTGCCTAGCATGCATGAGGCCCTGGGTTCGATCCTGTGCACTGCAAACAAGATAAACAACCAACAGAAACAAGACTGGCTAGGGCCAGGGATTTAGCTCAGTGGTTTTGCCTCCTGCTGGGCAAGCACAAGGACCTGAGTTCGATCCCCAGTATGGGGAAAAAAAAAAAGAAAGAAAGAAACAAGACTGGCTGTATGACAGGTACAGGGAGGGGTCAGATCATGAGGGCTGTTATGTTCTTTCCATGAAGTTTGGATTTTTTTTCCTGTAAATGAGATGGGTCACTAAGGAGGATTAAGCAGTGGAGTGACAGGAATAGATGTCTGCTTTAGAAAGGTAATCCTGGCAATTGCACAGAGAACCATCTGGAGGCAGCTGACCATGAAGGCTGGAAGATAGAAAACCACTTCAGTTGTCCAGATGAGAGACAAGGTCCAGGTCTCAACTACAGCAGGACAGTGGGAAAGGAGAGCAGAGCATGGCTCTGAAAAATACTTTAAGCAGGAGTCAATAACAGGGATCAGGGATGATTCCCACATTTCTGGGTTGGATGACTCAGTGAATCTGGCTATCCCAATAGAAAAGTGTAAGGAAGACCAGGTTATGGAGAATGGGGCTCTTTGGAGAAGGGAAAACACAGGAGTCCAGTTGTGAGTTCAGTGCAACAGCTTGAAATAGACACCCAGGAAGCTTGAACAGAAGGATTTGGAAGTCAAGAGAAAAATCCAGGCTGGTGTTATGACCTGGGAGTCATCACTATCTAAGTGGTACTTACAGCCAGGGTAATGAGTTAGATGTCTAGTTCCTAGACAATGGCTAAAGGCTGAGATGGCCAGGCTCAGAAATCTGAGGAGTATTAAAGTTCAGGGGATGGAGAGAGGAAGATGAACTCCCAAGAGGACTGTGTGTGTGTGTGTGTGTGTGTGTGTGTGTGTGTGTGTGTGTTGGAGGCAGGAGAAATGCCAGAATGGTATCATGGAATCCAAAAGCCGATGTTAAGATATGGGGCATGATCAAAGGTGGCAGTGCCATAGGGAGGTCAGGTTAGAGGAGGAATAATAATGAAATGTAGCGATAATTCTGGATGGGTGACCTTTTCCAATGAAGAGTGGAAATCAGATGGTGTGGGGTAGAGTGTAAGTGTGGGAAGTGAAGAAGTTGAGAGAGCAAGTGAGGATCTCTAGCATTTGCATATTTTTAATATGTGCAGTCTGTTATTCGGGAACAACCTTGAAAGTGCGTTACACTAGCAGCACATGATTTACCTAAGACAAGGACTATAATCATAAGCTACAAGGCTGTTGAACAGGAAAAAGCCAATTGCCCCATGGGCAAACCCAGTCAACTGCTCAGCATCCCTTAATGAATACCACTGGCTCTCTTCTCATCAATTATCTGTTAACTCCCAATAAGGTCTGGAAAAAGCCACTTAAAGAGCCATAAGGTAACTGGGTGGATGGTGCATGCTTATAATTCCAGCACCTGGGAGGATGAAGCAGAAGGACTGCTGTGAGTTTGGGCTACACAGCAAGTTCAAGGCTGTCCTGGAATACATAATGAGACCCTGTCTCAATGAACAATGAAACAAACAGGCTTGGGATGTAGTTCAATGCTCCCTGGGTTCAATCCTCAGCACGACACACATACACACACCGGCCACAAGGTATATCTGGCAGGGTGAGGATTTCTAGTGTGTAATGATTTTTGCATATTTGAGGACTCTCAATATGCATCTCCTGAAGCTTCCCAAGGTCTGCTGATTTTTGTTTTTTGGGGGGGTCAGGGCTTACAACATAAAAGAGAGACACATTTTCTAGAGGAAGAATAGCATGATGACAGTGTATATTTGCTGTTATTGTGGGATTTTTTTGTTTTGTTTTGTTTGAGATGGAAAAGATGGAGGAGTCAGGAAACAGCTCTAAAGAGTAGAATTAAATAAGGGTTACAGCAAAATCCCTTAGAAGAAAGAATGGCATGAAATCAAGAACTTCCCAAGAGCATAAACATGACTTGCTGAATTGCCTAGAAATCCAAAATTGGTCTTAGTATGGAGATCTTTTCAGGATTACTGAAATTGGATCAAAGTGAGCAAACAATTTTGTAATATGAAGCGCTGGAGTGGGAGTTGAGAAACCCATGCTCTTATCTTAGCTCTCTCAGAGATTAGCTATGTGACCTTGGGCAAGTCAGTTCCCTTCTTTTTTTTTGTACATTTTCGGTATAAAATACAGTTACATTCATCATTGGGATCTTGTACCATTACATGAGTCTCTTGGTTCTTTTTTTCTTCCCCCCTTCCCTTGCCCTCCCTTCACCCCCTCCACCCTTCCCTATTTGCAAAGACCTTGTTTCCATTTTTTTCCT
>NW_004624816.1:3278751-3316569 GCF_000247695.1 Heterocephalus glaber
GGGGTGCTTCTGGCACTCACGCGGCTCATCTTCTCTGCCCTAGGAGCTTGGGATGGTGGTGGGGGAGCTTCCTTCCGGGTGCTGGGACCGGCTCACCTTCTCTGCCCTAGGAGCTTGGGATGGCAGCAGGGGAGCTCCATTTCAGAAATGTTGAACTCAGGAAGACTTGAATGTTGCCAGGTCAGGCTACATTTCCTCACGTTGTAGATGTGGGACTGAGTTCCAGGGAGGATATTCTTTGCAGATCTGTCTGGTAGCTTCATGGATGGAAAATCTCAGTCACTGGGAGGACTCAGTGCTTCCAAGACTGAGCTGCATAAGTGGGGTCAGTGATTTGCTGGAGCTGCAGCTTGTCACCTGCAGGAATCAGCACCTACTCAGGGAGCTCGCCCATCCCAGGAGCGCTTGGGCCACTTCCGCAAAGGTGGAATGGTGGAGGGTTTAGTTCCCAGATACCCATGCGCACAGCCCCCATCAGTTCCCGTCTTGAACTGAGCCTTCTGACCTTGAAATAAATATGTGGACCTAAGTTCAACTCACTGAGTAATATTAACTGTGTCTTACAGCTCTGATATTGCATTATACTGGTTTAGGGTCATAGATGACCAAAGAGAGTGTCTCTTATAAAGGAGGGAGGGGATAAACCACAGCTCAATATTCTGTTTTTCATTTCAGTGAAAACCAATGACCTGGCTTTGCCAGACTGTGTCTTGTGAGGGCTTCAAGACTGGCTGGTTAATGAATTGACTAGGACCATTCTATGAGGAGGGTATGGAGGCTGCACTCCAGTGTTTCCCTGGAAAGAGTGCCTACCTTGATGACATTGTCCTTGCAGTCCATCACTCGCTCAAATGTTTGGCTGAGGATCTCGATGTCCTTGTGAAGCTCTCTGGTCTTGATTTCCCGGAGGACAGTTCTCCACTGCATGTTAATCTTATTAAGGTTCAGGGCACTGTTTTGTTCCTCCTTGGCCAGCTTGTCCTGTGTGAAGGAGTAAGTACACCTCCAAGAGGTAAATCCCCAAACCCTGGCGACACAGCACAACAATCAAGCTCACTCTGAATTTGTAAGCTGGTGTTTTACCACTGGTGTTTTCTGAGGGACCGAGGTTCCTGATGGTTAATATTTAGGGGTTCCCAGTGGCACCATGCCTGCCTTGCAAACACATGGTCCTGAGTTCAATCCCCAGTAGTGAAAAAATAAATACTTAGGGGTTCCTATTTTTGTTGGGGGGTGGGCTGGAGTAAGTTGCAAACAGCCTTATGGCATTTTAGGGAAGGCCAGAATGCATTTCCTTCACAACAAAGCATCAGACCTGGATGTTGTTCCACCCCCCAGGGACAATATCAGAATTCAAGACAGCTGAATTCAGACAGCTGACAGCATCCACTGCCCCAGTTCTGCGGTTCAGTTGAGATGTCAACCTCTGTTCCACCTGCTTCCTCCATGCTTCACAGAGCACTTTCCCACCTCCCAAACAAGACTGCCAGAACCCCAAGTGAATGTGGGTCTCAGGATTTCCTGAGGATGCAATGCCGGTATGAAAATGAGCCACAATGACAGGGACCAGGGGACAGGGCCAGTACAGGGGCGGGTGGGGTTGGGCAAGTCAGTATGCAGAAGGCCATCACCTTCAAGAACTGGCTGAGGAGCCTTTCTTTCTTCTTGGCCATCTCCTCCTCGGCTAGCAACTTCTGCTGAAACAGAAGCAGCTGCTCCTCATTGGACAGGGACGTCTTGGCCTTCTTCCCCTTCTTAGGCATGGCTCAGGGTGGGGGTGGGGGGATTGGATCTGGGTAAGGAGCCTCCGCTCACGTCAGAGAGGACAGAAGGGAAACCCCTGGAAAGGCGCCTTCTGGAACTGCCCCTGGCACTACCGAAGGGGGGAAGCAGAACCGTAGAGCTCAGCTCTGGGGCAAGAGAGTGTCGGAGCTATTCGCCAGACCCCGTCTCTCCAGCGGAATGATGCTTCTGGTCTCCTAGCAACAAAGATCGTGTTAAGACGCCCCTGTGAGAGGCTGGAAGAAGAGCCGTTTCTTGGAGCGCCCCCTGCCCGCTGGAGGACCGCGGTCAGTTTTTGGGAAAGGATCCTTCCACCTCTCAAAAACTAATTTCAGCGGGATGCGGTGGGGTGTGCCTATAATCCAGCTACTTGGGAGGCTGAGGCAGGGAGATTGCAAGACAAAAATAAAATGAAAGGGCTTGGGATGTAGTTCAGTGGTAGAAGCATGTGCGAGGCCCTAGATTGGATCCCCAGTACCAGGAAAATCAAACTAAACAAGAAAATTAATTATCATTTTTTTCTTTTGAGTGGATTCTCACTGTGTAGCCAGGCTAACCCCGAATTAGCTCTGTAGTCCAGGCTAGCCTCAAAATCGCAATCCTCCTGCATTAGGCTCCCCAGTGGTGGGATTACAGGTATGTACCACTGTGCCTGGCAAACTGTATCACTCTAATAGCCCAATTGGAAAAATTAAAAACAACATAAATGTACATCAGTATATGAATGGGTATACAAAATATGCTATGCCGATACAATGGAATATTATTCAGAAATAACGACAAATTGCCAGGTATGATACTGCAAGCCTATAATCCATCACTGGGGAGGCTGAGGCAGGAGGATCACCATGAGTTCGAGGCCAACTTGGGCTACATAGCAAGTTCAAGCCCAGCCTGTATTCCATAGGGAGACCCTGTCTCAAAACAAAGCAAAACAAAACCAAAAACGAACCAACCAAACAAAACAACAAAATTATGGATACCTGTTACAATGTGGATGAACCTCAAAAGCATTATTCTCAGTGGAAAAAGCCAGACACAAGAGACCATTGTATCACAACATTCATATGAAATATTCAGAAAGGGCCAAGCTATAATGACAGAAAGCAAATTGCCCCTAACCCCCTAACAGGGTGATATCAGGAGGCACAGTCCTGGGGGAAGTAATAAGATTTGGACAACATGGTGAAGGTGCACTCCTGTGATGGGATTCGTGACCTTAGAAGTGGAGATGAATGAGTGCTGTCTCGTCCTTGTGAGGACGCCTGGAGAACTCTGCTGTCAGCAGCCATGAAGAGGGCCCTGACCGGACACCATATCTGCTGGTGCCTTGATCTTGGCTTCCTCAGCCCATTGTTTTAGCCACCCAGCCTATGGTAATGAGCTATGGGAGCTTGAACCAGGATAGTTATCCATTGCCCGGAGGAGGGGTGGTGAGATTAATAGTAAAGGTGCTTGAGGATCATACTGGGATGATGAAAATGTTCTACAACTGAGATGTATTATTCACCTTGGAAATTTAGTTTCAAAAAAATTGGATTTTATACTTGAAAAGGATAGATTATGTGACATGTAAAATATGCCTCATAACTGTTTTTGTTTTGTTTTGTTTGTTTTTTGAGACAGGGTCTCGCTATATAGTCCAGGCTGGCCTCAAATTCACAGTGGTCCTCCTGCCTCAGCCTCCCAAGTCCTGGGGTTACAAGGAGTGCACCACCATGCCTTGCTCTCAAAATTGTTTCTAATGTGAAATGTAATGCTCATATAGGGTTCTCCAGAGAAACATAACCAATAGAGTGTGTGTGCATGTGTGCGTGTGTGTGTGTGTGTGTTTATTACAAGGAATTTGCTTACTTGATTATGGAGCCTGAGAAGATCTGTAGCTGGCAAGTTGGAGACGAGGAGTGGGCAGCCTGAGAGTGGGCCAGCTGAAGGCCAAGAACAGCTGTTTTTCAGTCTGAGTCAGAGGCCAAAGAAGACCAAGGTCCCAACTCAAACAGGGGGGCAGGGAGAGTCCCCTCTTCCTCATCCTTTCTCTTCCATCCAGATCTTCAAAAACTGGGTGAAAGAAAAAAAACTGGGTGAAGTCACCCACTTGAAGAGAATGACTGCCTTACTCAGTCTATGGGCTCACTGTTAATCTTATCCAGAGCACCCTCCCCAGCGCACACAAAACGTCTGGCGACATGTCAGGTACTCCATCATTTGGTCAAGTTGACGCATAAAATTAACCATCCCCTTTGAGGCTGAGGCTTGAGGATCAAGGGTTTGAGCTCAATCTAGCAAATTGGCAATTTAGCAAGACTCTGTCTCAAAATAAAAAATAAAAAGGGGTTGAGGGGGGGCTAGGGATGTAGCTCAGTGGCACCGCCCCTGCCTGGCAAGCTCAAGGTCCTGAGTTCAATCCCCAGTACTGGGGGGGGGGGGGTTGAGGGTGTAACTCAGTGTGGAGGCTCTGGGTCAATCCCCAATACCACAAAAATAAATAAATAAACCAATAAATAGATATTAACCATCACAGGCCCACTCCTTGCCAACTTAGCGCATGTATGAATCTCAAACTGTATTTAATCTCTAAACAGAAACAATAACAATGCTGGGTGTGGTGGCATGTGCTTGTAATCTCAGCACTCAGGAGGCTGAGGCAGGAGAATAGAGGCTACATTGCAAGAACTTACCTCAAAAAATAAAAATGCTAAGAACAGAGACATAATTCTGTCTAACATTATCCTGTGTACAATAAAATACACATAGGGCCGGGGATTTAGCTCAATGGCACTGCGCCTCCCTCACAAGTGCAAGGTCCTGAGTTTGATCCCTGGAACCAAAATAAATAAATAAAATACACATAACCCCTTACCCAAAAGAGAAGGTAACATCTTTGGGTGATGTTTACTCTTCTGATAACCTATAATTCAAATATTATGAGGTGAAATTAATAACACTCGAATACTGAATATTTAAATACTATATCAAGTTGATACATCTATGTTACATGACAAAGAAATGAAAGAGAGCAGAAAGCAAAGATATTGCTTACTATGTATACACACAAATATCTTCATAACAAAGCAAGCAAAACAGTCCTTGGATCTGTACTGGTCACCTGGTCACATCCGGTATTTATAACTACCTTCTTACACTTCCTCTTCTGCCTTCCCTTTAGTGAAACTTGTGGTTTTTCCATTGACCTTAGTCGGAGGGCACAGTGAAACTAAGGGCCGCCTGAAGAGATCTCCTGTGTTCGGGACACTCTTACCTCCACAGAGGGCCACGGTCCCACAGTCTCTCTTTGGAGTAAGTTTCAATCACCCCTGTCAACAGCATAACTTGTGTGTGTGTGTGTGTGTGTGTGTGTGTGCGTGTGTGTGTGTGTGTTCCTGAGGATTGAACCCAGGGCCTTCTCACTAAGCTACACTCCCAGCCCATTTTTTTTTTTTTGGTACTGGGAATTGAACTCGGGTCCTTGCACTTTCGAGGCAGGCGGCGGAACCACTGAGCTAAATCCCCGGCCCACTAGCCCATTTTTATTTTTCATTTTGAGACAGGGTCTCAGTTGCTAGGTTGCCCAGTGCCCAGGTTGGGCTCAAATTTGTAATACGCCTGCCTCAGCCTCTCAGAATGTTATAGTTGCTGTTGTTGCTTCTGCCCCCCCCCACTTTTTTTTGGTACTGCTGGGAATGGAACCTAGGTTCTTATGTGCACTAGGCAAGTGCTCTACCACGGAGCTACATCCCAAGCCCTGTAACCCTCAGATTTCCTTCTTAGACTGTTGGTTCAGAGATACGAAGAAACCAAAGTGGCCAGGAAGAAGTTTCGGTTTCCAGCTCTGTGGAATCATTGCTGTGTCTCCCGTGAGATGGGTCCCACGCTGTAGTCCAGGTTAGACTGGAACACACTATCCTGCCTCAGCCTTTCCTAAGTGCTATGATTACAGGCATGCACCACTGTGGAATTAAGAGGCCTAAGTGGGGCCGGGGATTTAGCTCACAGGTTCCGCTGCCTGCCTCACAAGCGCGAGGTACCGAGTTCGATCCCCAGCAGCAAGAAAAAAAAAAAAAAAAGAGGTCTAAGTCTGCAAAGCATGCGATCAGGGGAACAGAAAACCAATTTTTCTTTTTGTACCATGGCTCAAACTCAGGACCTTTCACTTGCAAGGCAGGCACGGTGCCACTGAGCTAAATCCCTGGCCCTAGGAAACCAATTTTTTTTTTTGGTATCGGGGATTGAACTCAGGACCTTGCACTTTTGAGGCAGGCGGCAGAACAACTGAGCTAAATCCCAAGCCCAAAAAACAAAGTTTTTCTAGTGGGTCACATGGGTAACAACACTGTAGGTTAGAGATTGCTGCTGTGTGTGTGTGGGGGTCCTGCTTGAGCCCTGCATGGCATTGCCAACGAGCTAGCTCTGTGACCGCGGCTTCAAAAGGCTAGGCTAGTGTTTCCTCAAGTCTGCCACTTCAGACTGGCTGGGAGCAGGGTTAGGCCAGGTAATGTCATGAGTGCTGGCCCCTTGCCATGTCTCATGGGTTATGAAGTGAATTCCTTGATCAGAGGCAATGCTGTGTGGAAGACCGTGCCAGTGAGTGAGGCATCCTGTAAGTCACGGATGGCACTTTTGGCAGAAACATTATGTGCAGGGAAAGCAAATCCGGATTTGCTCTTTTCGTGTTTATTTGCCATTTGGATGTCCTCTTTCATGGGGTTTCTTGCATAGTTTTAGACTAGGTTGTGTCTTTTATTGATTTGTAGTAGATACTTTTATATTTTGGATATGTCCTTTTATCAGTGTATATATTCCAAATTTCTTTTTCTAGCCTGTGGCTTACCTTTCCACTTTCTTTTCTTTTTTAAAAAATTGTAATTAAGACAGGTATGGTGGTGCACAGCTGTAATCCTAGCATTTTGGGAAGCTGAGGCAGGAGGATTGCAAGTTTGAGCCCAGCCTGGGCAACTTGCTGAGACGCTTTCTCAAAATAAAAGAATTTTAAAAGGGCAGTACTGAAAAAATTAATTAAAAAATGTACCGGGTGGGTGGTGTACTTGCAGCACTCAGGAGTCCAAGAGAAGAGGTTCTTGAGCTCGAGGCTGGCCTAGGCTGCATGTGAGTTTGAGGACAGCCTGAGCCACACAATGAGTCTCTGTCTCCAGAAAAAAAACAAAAAACAAAAATTAATTCATATACCATAATACTCAATCTTTTCTTTCTGCTTTTCTTTTTCTTTCTTTTCTTTTCTTTTCTGTTTTGCAGTGCTTGGTATTGAATCCACGGTCTTGTGCATGGTAGTGCCCTACCGCTTAGCTACACTGTTTTTGTTTTCTTGTATACTGTTCATTTTTCTTTCTTTCTTTTTGAAACAGGGTCTTGCTGTGTAGTTCAGGCCATCCTTGAACTCACTGTGTAGCCTAAGCTGGCCTTGAACTCACAGCAATCCTCTTGCCTCAGCCTCCTGAATACTGGGATTACAGGGTTGCACCATCATGCCTGGCTTCCTTTGAGTTTCTCTATAAATTCATAAATCAGCTTGTCAATGGGGACTGCAGTGATTTTAGATAAGTTTGGAGAGAGCTGTCATTTTTTGATGTCTTCTAGTTAATGGACATGTTATATCCCTCTACTTAAGTCTTCCTTCATTTCTCTCAATACTTGCTATATATAGTATTTCTGGTAGAGGTCTTAAACATATTTTGTTAAAATTATTCTTAGATATTTTGTACCTTTAGTCAATGTAAATGGCATCTTTTCAAAGAGTTCCTGTTTGTTGCTAGCATATGAAAATGAGGACTGTGTCTCAAAAAACAAAAACAAAATCCCCTCTAAACCCCAGCAGCTTTATTGCAATATAATTCCCAGTTAAAATGCACAACTAAATGTTTGTAGGGTATTCACAGAGTTGTGCAACCATCACCACAATCAATTTTAGAACATTTTCATTATCTCATAAAGAAGCCACAACCACTTCCCATTTGTAGGATGTTTTTATATTTTTCTGTTTTCTTGGAACGTTTAAGATCATAGATTCACTTAAAAGTATTTGCTTCCATCATGGCCAAACCCCAACGCCCACTTTTTCTTTTTTTTTTTTGTACCAGGGATCAAACTTGGGACCTTGTGCTTGTGAGGCAGGTGGCAGAACCACTGAGCTACATCCCCGGCCCTCCAATGCCCACTTTTCAGGCTCAACTCTTTGCAGGAACTCCTGCTCAGGGAGTGTCACCGAACTGGTGCTGACTGTGGCACTGTGCTGCGGACAGCGACGCAGAGAGTTCAGAAGTGCACAGGGCAACCAACTCCTGCTGGCCAAGCCCTGCATCTCAGCACCAGTCAGAACCAAGCCTTTGAACAAACTTGCACTCTGAATATATCCTCATGTCCAGAGTTTGGAGAGGAACCCTTCCCTGCTTTTCAGGGCTGGAGTTGGACGAATGGAACAATGTTTGTGAAAGCTCTCTGATAAGTGGAAGGGATTATGAAGACATTATGGGGGGGGCTGGCAAGTGAGCAGAGGAAGTAACATATAATAAATATAGATACAAAAGCATGCGCAGCAACAACTACACCTGTGAGCACTCATTATATGTTAAGCACTGAATCAAGCGCTGGGTGTGCATTACCTCATGGGATTCTTACAATAGCCCAGTGAAGTAAGTGCCACTATTATTTTTATTTTACAGATGAGAAAAGTGCCACTCAGAGAAGTTAACGCAAGGTTATACAGTTCCTAAATGACGCCTGTGGGGAGGAGTCCGGTGGACTGATGTCCCACGAGGGGACTGCGCCTATGGTCTGTCAACAAGTCTGACCTTCTTCACAGGGTACTCGTTCTTCAATAACCTTTATAAAGCACACCCCTCCACCCCGAGGACCGCCCCCCATTTCTGTGACCGTTTCCCCTTTTGCCCTTTCTGTGTCTCTCTGGGTCCCCTCCCTGAAATTCTGATTCTTCTCATAGCTTCACAAATCAGGTCTGGGATGGATGCAGAGCTCTTGTTTCCATGGTAATGTGGGGAGGTTGGTACACTGCAGCCAAGTGTAGGCGATGCAGAGAATTGGCTCAGGATCCAAAGGTGTCGACAGTAGCCGGGCTCAGGGAAAAGAAATCGATAAGAAAGCCAAGCCCGAAAGGCTAGACCTCCCCGGAGCTCCAGAAGCGCCTCCATCCACCCACACCACGCCCCTGCCTCCCTGAACTAATCCGGGAGCAGAAGGCATGAGCCCTGGGAAAGAAGCTCTGGGAAAGCAGAAGCCTCCGCCCCGATTCCTTTTTTAGACAAAGCCTCATCGCCGAGGAAAGACTGCTCAGGGCTCAGGGTCCCCTCGCCTCGCTCCCTTTCCTTGACCTGGCCTGGACCTCGGTGTTCCAGACCCCGGGCCCTCCGCACCTGCTGAAGGGGAGCTGACCAGCCAGCAGAGGGCAGTGTCCCTTGTCAAAGCTTCTGCAGGACTCCTTTCAGCTCCCACCCCATCCCCTACTTTCGCCAGGGCTATTTTCAGCAGACAGGCTGCAAAGGCACAGTAGGTGGATTTCAGGGCAGGAGATGGGTTCAGGCAGGGCCTGGGAGCCACTGAGTGTTGGTCACAAGCTGTGGGCTACACTGAGGGGAGGTCTATTTCGGGCCGCAGGGTCAGGGGCAGAAGCAAGCCACACTTTAACTTTTCCCGGCAAAGGCTTCTTCTGAGATTATTCTCTATCTCTTACAACATTAAGAACACCCTTAGGGCCGGGGATTTAGCTCAGTGGTTCCAGCGCCTGCCTCGAAAGCGCAAGGTCCTGAGTTCGATCATCCCCGGTACAAAAAAAAAAAAAAAGAACACCCTTACCCTGTGGAGGAGGCTTATTCATCCATCCATCCAATAACTGTTTACTAAGTATTAATTATTATATTTAAGAACAGATACTTCCAATCAAAGCAAGTTTTTATGGAAATGGCTCTTAACCTTTTTGGGGGAGGGTGGTGTCTCATATCTTTTGAGATTATGATAAAATATAGACTATTTCCCAGAAAGAATACATTACAGTACAAACATCTTCATATGATTCCAGTAGCTTCATGAACCCCCTAGAACTTCACAGGCTCCAGATATAAGTCCCTCCATTGTGTGTGTGTTCGTGTGTGTGGAACTGGGGTCTCCCAAACGCTAGGCAAATGCTGTACTGTTGAGCTACACTCCCAGCCCCTCCCTATCTGTTTTGTACTGGTCCTGTGCTGAGGGCTGGAGATACAGCGGCAAATTAGGTGAGGGTGATTCTGCCCTGACTAAGCTTTACAGAGCATCAAGAGCCTCAGACAAATACAGAAGCTCACCCCCAGAGGGGAAATGTAAGTTCTGGGAGACCCCCAAAGAGGGCCACCTACCTACCAGCCAGGGACTGCACACAGGCTTCCTGGAGGAAGTGATGGGGGAGCGAGGCCCTGCAGAGGCCAACAGAGGACCTGAGAGGAGCACTCCGGGCAGGGAGGAAAGCACTGGTAAAGGCCCCAGGAGGGAGAACAGCAAACCTGGTAGCCCAACAGGAGGCCCGTGTGGCTGCATGCAGAGAAGCCAGGGGAGGAGCAGTAAGAAAGGAGGCTGGGGTGAGTGCCGTGTGTAGCCCTGGGATGCAGCAGAGGCAAGGAGACAGCTGCCACCCTCAAGGACAGGGACAGAAAGCCAGTGGTTAGGATGCAAAGTGGAGGTTCCAAGTGGGGAAGACCACTGTGTGGTCTGAGATCCTGTGGGCAGAGCATTAAATTCAGGCTTAGTAGGGATCAGGCCCAGAGTCCAGGAAGTGGGGCTCCCAGCAGGAGGTAGGTCAGTGACATTTGGTGTGTTCAGAAAACTCTCAGCCTTGGAAAACAGTTGGAGGGGAGAGAGGGAGCCAGGTGAGCAGGCCTGGGTTTCACTGCAGCCTACCCTCAAGAACATCTTTCCTTCTGGGGATTGCGGAGGGCTGGCTGGGGGTGAGCTCAGCTCCACCCACTTTTTAAAGTACCAGAGTTATGGCCTGAGGCAGCCTTGGACAGAAAAGTGGGTTTGGAGAGGGAGCAGCAGACCTGGGCCCTGGGCCCCTGATGAGGTCCTAAGGGATGAGACCAAAAGGGAGGCATTTGTTCATTGCCAGTGATTCAGTTTATTTCACAAACACATATAGTACTTGCTGTAGGCCAAGCACTGTCCTAAACCCATGGTAAATATTAGCTCATAATACTTCTAAGAGATAGGCATGATCATCAGCCTTATTTACAGATGGTAAACTGAGGCACAGGGCAGTTAAGTAACTTGGCAAGGTCAAACAGCAAGTGAGAGAGTCAGGAAGGCTGGTGCCAGAGTCTGTGCTTTTCACCAGTAAACTATGCTACCTCTTGAGAGGGAAAGGAGTTTCAAGAGTTAAAAACTGAACTTGGGCCTCCTACATGACAGGTAAGACTTCTACTATGCCACCTCCTAGGTCGCTGACCAGGTACAAGGAGCACCTGCTGCTGGAGAAGCCCCAGGACAGTGGGCAGAGCTGTGAGTTATGATGAGTCCTCCCCACTCCACTCAGTGGAGCTGCTGAAGACTCTGGCTAGGGGTCAGGGCTGGATGGAAAGGGGCAACTCCATAAGAGATAAGATCAAGTGGGTGCTCATCTGTTATCCCACCAGGATGGGGAGCTGAAGCAGGAGGATTGCAAGTTCCAGGCCTGCCTGGGAAATTTAGTAAGACCCTATCTTAAAACAAAAAAGGCTGGGGATGTAGCTCAGTGGTAGAATGGCCTGGGTTCAATTCCCAGTACCATAGTGGGTCTGGGGGTGTGGGGAGAAGGTCAGGGTGTTTCTTCTCCCACAGAAGTCTATAAGATGCAGCCCCCTCTCTCTTGTCAATAGTGTCCCTGGAGTTCTTCCTTTACCTACAATTGTCCGATCACACTGCGCTTCCCTGACCCAGGGCCTGCTTTCATGCTCTTGCTTCTGTTCTGAACACACCCTCCCCATGCACACACACCCAGGCCCCTTCTTAGCCTCCAGATCTCTGCCTCAGTGAGGAGGCCCTCTCAGATCCAGGCTGAATGAGATCCCTTCTGAGCCCCTCATAGGAGCACCCGGCCATGTACCTTTTATAGCCTGTGTCACCTTTACAATTTCCTGTTTTCAGTTGTGTTTATTTATTTCATACCAGACCGTCCCATTTGGGTGTAAACTCCAGGAGGGCAAGGACCCTCTCTTTGTTCCTGGCATAGACCCCATCACTTCGCTATGTGGGTTTAAGAATTTAGAGGGCTCTCCGAGGTCCACCAGTCCAGGACTGCTTTCTCCCTTTGTGAATACTCTTCGTAGCAGAGAACTTACTGCTTCACCAAGAGGTCCATTTTTAAAAGAGATTTTAATAGGAAGCTCTTCCTTTACCAAAGAAACTTCTGATGCCCTGTCCCTTGCTGGTCTTGGTTTGGCCCAGTAGAGCTTCAGCCTTAACACCTGCAGACAGCCCTCTTGCTTCCCTCCTCCACCCTCGAGCCTGCTCTACACCACCTGTGCAGTGTTTTGCAGCTCTGAAGGTTTGGTTTTTTAACCTTTTTTCACCCAGGTCTGACTTCACAGGAAATGCTCCATTGGGTCAGCACCCATGTTTATATTTTATTTTCACCCCCCCAAGCCCAGCACTGCATGGGATAGAAAACAGAGCCAGCCACAGGATGCAGGAGCAGAGGGAGCAGAAAGTGTGGAAAGAAATCACTTTCTCGGCCGGGGATCTAGCTCAGTGGTTCCGGCGCCTGCCTCGCAGGTGGAAGGACCTAAGTTCGATCCCTGGTGCCAAAAAAAAAAAAAAAAGAAATCACTTTCTCTTGTGCCCTGGAACCAGATGTACTTCTCTAGGAAACAGTATTATTAATGATGGCCGTGGCCCCAGGCTAGTCCTCAACTAGATGTACCACTGTCAGCGGCATTCTGGTCAAGTGGTCTTTCTGGACCCATTTAACACTTTTTTTTTCCCTGTGGGAAAAAATGTGTTTTGGTTCCAAACAACCAAATTATGCATAAACCCTTTAAATAACCAGCTTATAAACTGGGCACCGGTTCTGTAGAAGTATTTAGGTAACACTGAGTGGGAGAATGAAGGTGTAAGAACAGAGTGGGCTTACTCAGAAAAGTTTCCCAGAAGCTTTTGAAGCAAAGATAGGAAAATTAGGAAGAGTCAGACAAACCTAAGTTTCAATCCTAGCTCTGCCACTTGCTGGCTGGAGCCCTGGCCTGATGTACGTAATTCCCTCAGGTTCCACTCTCTTGTAAAAAGAGCTTAATTTCTACCTCCCAGAGTTATAGGGGATGTAAGTAACAGGCTATATTGCTTTCAGCACAGTGCCTGGCATGAACTTTGGAACTGTCATCTTTCTAAAAGGGGTCCTTCCTCTCCACAAGACACAACGAACCCACGAGCCGCCCAAGTCCCTGAAGCATCTATGTGGCACTCCCACTGCAGGCGTTCAGGCTTAAAGAGAAGACAGCCCTTGACCTTCCTGGAACAGACACTCCAGAGGATAGACCAAAAAGGGCTCCAGAGGAGAGGAGAGGTGGGGGACAGAGGAACGCTGGGGGCTGGAGTTCCCAAGGACCAGAGTTTCTGTAGAGGTGCCTGTCTGTCACACATGTGTCCTGTGTGTGCAAAGTCACTGCCAATGGGGCCTGTCCTTGGGACTCTGGAGATCTCCCTTCCTTCTCTGGGCTCCTTTACTCAGTTCTTCACAGTCCCAGGCCTTATCGCTGAGCTGTCCACCCTCTGGCCTCTTCCCTTTGTTTACCAACTTGGCTGGCTTTCTCCGCTGGGCTGGGAACAAAGGAGGTGTTCAGTTCCTGGCTCCCGCCCCCCGCCCCCCATTCCCTTCCCCTTTTCCAGGAGGGTTGCTTGGCTCAGACAAACCCCTCACTTCTCAGAGGCCCCTTCCCACACTTTTGGCTCCAGGGGAGGCGGGGCTCTTTGGTTGGCACCCCCTCTTTCTCACCGTCTGGCCCCCATTCCTGTCCCCAGTGAGGCCCCTGAAGCTTTGCTTGTCTGAGCTGGAGACAGCTCCTCTCCCCATTGTCTGGGCAGGATTTGGAAGCTCTTGTTTCCATAGTAACCCCTGGGCATTTAATTAAGGGAGGAGGCCTTCGTCTCTCCTAGGCTGGGCAGTTCCAAATCTCAGCCAGAAAAGGATACCCTGAGGGGGCGATGGAAAAGTGTCATCCTCCAGCACAGCACAATTCAGGCTTCTCCCCAGAGTCCAGTATGGCTTTCCTGCCCACCCCTGCCACCTGCCACCGTATCCCTGCCTCACCCGAAGCAGTCTGGGGGACTCACATCCAGCCCAGGAGGGTGAAGCCCCCGTCCTGGGAGAGTAGAGGTTGTAAGCCATCCCCCTTCAGACACTGTTGCTTTGTTTATGGACTATGGGACTGGGGATAAAGGTGGGAGCTAAGGTCTGCTATCTACTTTCCTTACTATTAAATGGGTTTAGGAACTTTTTTGAACCCCTTGAAGTTAAATATAAAATGTGTATTAGGTGATTATAATTATTTTTTCTGGGTAGTGGGTAAATAGTTTTCATTAAGTCCTTCAAAGGGATTGCAACTTCAGCAAGGCCCTGGTGCTGCCATTTGCCTGCTGTGAGACCTTAGGCAAATGACTTGACTCTCTGTGCCTCTGAGTCCTCAGCCGTGACTCCAGGACAATACTGTTCCACATGATTGCTGGGATCTAATGTGCACTTGTAAAGGATTCTTGTGGTTGGGGCGATTATTGCTGTGGAGAGGGCTACATGAGGACCCCACACCCACAGGCTGGGCAGAGCACCCCCCTCCGCTATCTGGCCCAGGCTGCTGGAAAGCACTCCCTCTGATGGGAAGACCGGCGGTGGCTTGGAGAGCTTTGTCGAGTCATGGGGTGGAATTTCCAAGCTCAGGTCACTGAGTTATCCCAGTTCCTGAAATTCCTGTCTCTAATTTCTCAGCTGTTGCTGTGACCAGTTTTCCCCATTTCTGGTTAGAGAGGTGTGTGTGTGTGTGTGTGTGTGTGCGTGCGTGTGTGTGTGTGTCTGTGTGTGTCTGTGTGTTTCCTTTTCTGTATGTTTTTAGACTTTGACAAATGAAACACAGTTCACATACCAGCCACTTCCTGATCCTTTGGCTCTCCGAAGCGTGGGCTCCGGGCACTTCTTCCCTGACCATTCTTTAACCCCGCTGGCCCCCACCACACATTCTTACCTTCTGCTGAGAATTCCCAGACTTACCCACCCGCCCCCCGCCTCCCTCACTCTGCCCCCTCCATGCTCCCTAACGTGTGCTTGTAACACTGTCCTGAACTTGTCTGGGGGTTTTTATCCTTTATCTCTCCTAGAAGCTCCCTTCACTGGGCCATTTTTTCCCACTCTATTCCTGTGGATCTTGGTTTGTTCTGTTGTGACAGCACCCTGATTCAGAGGAAGAGCTGTGGCATCAGATGAATTTAGGACCCACACCCCACCAGTTGTGCTCCGGTGTCATCATCAGTAAGATAGTACTGAACAAATAGAGCTGTAGAGAGTTTTAAGTGAAGACATGAAGAGAATACTCAGCACAGTGCCTTATAGGGGCAAAGGCCTCAAGAATGGAATGTTGCCAGGCGTTGATGGCACACACCTGTGATCCCAGCACTTGGTAGGCTGAGGCAGGAGGATCATCATGAGTTCGAGGCCAGCCTGGGCTACATAGTGAGACCCTGTCTCAAAAAACAAAAACAAAAAACAAAACAAAATAGAATGCTATTCACTGTGTCTGAGGGTCCTGGGGGACACAGGCTTCTTTTTCAGCCTTCTTGTTTAACTCAGTTCAATCCTCAGCCAGGGCTCTGGAGCTGGACCTAGTGCTGCCTGTGTCAGAAGATGCCCGTGATCTGGGGAGGTGGCCCCAGAGAGGTGCTAGAGGGCTGAGAATTAGCCGGGTGAGGGCAATTGTTACTATTCAACCTGGAGGAAGCTGGGGGAGGGGAGAAAAGGCTTTTAAAAATAAAAGGCACCAGGTGTGGTGGCACATACCTGTAATGTCAGCAGGAGGATTTACATGAGTTCGAGGCTGACCTGGGCTTCATAGTGAGTTCAAGGCCAGCTTGAGTTACAGAGTGAGACCCTGTCTCAAAAATCAAAACAGAAAAGAATAAAAGTTAGGCCGTGGGTTCAAGGCCAGCCTGTTCTACAAAGTGAGACCCTGTCTCAAAGAAAGAAAGGAAGAAAGAAAGAAAGAAAGAAAGAAAGAAAGAAAGAAAGAAAGAAAGAGAAAGAAAGAAAAGGCTAGGGATGTAGCTCAGTGGTGAAGTGCTTGCCTGGCATACTTGAAGCCTGAGTTTGATCCCCAGCACTGCAAGCAAGGAAATAAGTATTCCCAGTTACTCAGGAGGCTGAGGCAGGGGGATCACAAGTTTGGGGCTACCCTGGGCAACTTAGCAATACCCTGTCTCAATTTGTTTTTTAAAAATGGGCTGAGGATGTAGCTCAGTGGCAGAGCTCTTACCTGGTTTGTGTGAGGTCTGGGGTTCAATCAGTACTGCCAGGAGAGCAAAAGTTTAGGGCTCTCTGTGGCAATTCTATTTGCTCTCCTTCAGGGACTTCCTGAAAGGGGTGGGGGAGGCCAAGGCCATCAGAAGAATGTCCCAGGTTTGGATGAAGGCCTGGCTCTGGAAGTCTACAGTCCTTGTTGAGGAAATAGGCTCCCAGAGGTTGTGGCTCCTCTAGCAGGTGGTTGTCTAAGGTCACAGGTCAGAAAGTCCTGAAGCCTGGAGCCAGACCTCGGCCTTTGGCATGCAGAGCCTGCCAGCCTGCGTGCTGTCCTCAGAGGCCAGGAGCCCATGGGTCAAGTGGGAGGAGGCCAGCTGGGAACTCCCGGTTTGCTTCAGATTTGCAGTCCCCTGGAAGGCTTCCTGGAGACGTGCTGGAAAGACATAAGGTAATGCAAATTAGTGCCATTTCCGTCTGAGACAGGAGAAAGCTCAGAAAGAGTAAGTGATTTGCCCAGGGTTACACAACTAATTGGGTAGGGCCAGGGTTCAAACTGTGTGGTGAGGCTTGAGCCGGTGCCAGCCTTCAACCTGTGCTGCCCTGCATGTGTCAGATACTGGTTTTGAACTGGGTCCAACTGTCTCTGAGTGGACTGTGTCACAGTGTTCCATAGGCCCTCTTCTACCCTCTGAGATTGAGGACTGAGGGGGACCATGTAGGTAGAGCAGTTACCATACAGGAAGTACACCAGCATTGTTGTCTTCGATGTGTCCACTGGCTCCAGTTATGCCTTTCCATTATTCTCTGACTGGGTCCAGTAAGATCCTTCTTCAGTGTCTGTTCACAGCTAGTACAAGGGATTGTGGGTAAACAGCCTGACCTCTGGAGCCCAAGCTCTGGTGTGTCCTGGAAAACTGGACTGATGGGTAGCGCTGGAGGGGATCCTGGGCCTTGTCCAACTCTGTACATTGTAGAGAAGGCCAAGGCCCAAACCAAGCAAAAGTCTGGACAATGCTTCCTTCCAGCCATGTCACTGAGCTCCTGCTGTGCTTGGGGCTCTGTTCTAGGCACAATCCTGAGAAGGGGCCTGGCCCTAATGAGTTTAGTAAGGGAGAAAGACAATCAACAGAAAATAGGTAAACAAACAAAAAAACCATTAAACCATAGGGCCAAGGATTTAGCTCAGTGGCACTGCGCCTGCCTTGCAAGCACAAGGTCCTGAGTTTGATCCCCACTACTGGGGGAAAAACAAAACCCATTAAACCAGAAAAACACAGTGATAAAGGCTATACTGAGCACACGACAGAGAAGGATCAGTAGCTATTTTAGTTTGGGTGACCTCTGGGCAGGTGACACTAACTTGTCTAAAGAATGAACAGGGGCCAGGTGGGATGATCAGGAAAAAGACACTCCTGGCAGAGGGAATAGGCAGTGAAAAGGCCCAGAGTATTCACTGGGTTTGTTAGAGCAGTGTGGAGAGGGAAATCAACTCTAGTAAGTCCTGACAAGCATTCTTTTTAATGGAGTAGAAAATATCAGAGTCCATTGTGCTTAATAAATGTTTCAGGAAACTTGAGGAGATACGTAGATACAGATATAGTGTGACATAACCATACCCCTATACCTATATATTACTTTTTGTTTTACATCTATATATTATATCTAGTGTGTGTGTTTAGCTAGTGTAAATGTGTTGCAATATATTTCTTTTGGAGGAGATTGAATTACAAGCTTGAATTACTGAGCTACATCCTCAGCCCTTTTTATTCATTTTGTTTGTTTTGGGACAGGCTCTCACTATGTTATTCAAGCTTGCCTCAAACTTTCAATCCTCTTGCCTCAGCCTTCTGAGTAGCTAGGATTGCAGGTGTGTGTCATCAGGCCCCGAGAACATGTATTTCTGACTGTGACAGAAAACTCTGATACCTATTATTGAAGGAATAAAAATCTTTTGACACAAAGAAATGACAAATGTCTGGCTGATAGATATGCCAAATTCATGATTGGATCATTGTAAATTGTACATATGGGGAGGCAGGAGCGTGTCGGCTAACTTTGAGGATCTTGGGCTCCTTCCTCTCCTTTCTCCTCCAGGGGCGGGTCTCTTGGCCTGCAATGGACTCCTCTTTGGGGGCTGTAAGGCTGGGGGAAACACCTGAACATGTGGAATCCCAGTGCCGGGTATCAAGGGCCAAACCCATGTCCACCCAACCCTGGGTGCCCTGGAGGTGCCTATCCTGTGTGTCCACCACATGCACCACCTGCCAGTCCAGCCTTTCCTCCTGGCTCCTGCCCCCCGCCCCAGGAGTTCCCCCGGGGAACCCAGCTTTCCCTCCGTGTGGGCCTGGTTATCCTGTGCCCCTGCTGGTGTGTCCAAGACCCCAACCCTCAGGTCCTTATCCTCCTCCGTGCCCTGGCATGCCTCCTGTGAATCCTTGGGCCCCTGGCATGGTGTGCCCAGGGATGGTGATGGATAAGAAGATGAGGAAGAAAATGAAGAAAGCTCATAAAAAGGCGCACAAACACCACAAGCATGGCAAGCATGGCAAGCATTCCTCCTCTTCCTCCTCTTCCAGCAGTGACTCTGACTGAACACAGGGCCTGGACCCTCCCCTCGAGTGTCAACCAGTCCTGCTCTCCCATCAAGCTTCAGCTGCTGCGCGTAGAACTGGGGGAGATTAGCCCTTGTGCCCCCGCCTGCCTTGCCCTGCCCGACCCTTCCTCTGCTCTTCAGCCCTGCCCCCTAGGAGCATGGGAAGGACTGCCCTGGGATAGCACAGACCATCCCCTCGCTGCTTGATAGATCTATAGCTGAGCTAAATGCTGAAAATACGCTTACGATCTGTAAAACGTGATCTGTTTTGCACTTTGTTTTGTAATACTTATGGTTGGGGGTTTGGGGGAAATTTCATGACGATGGAAAACCTGTACTTCTTTTGTAATGATGGCACGCTGGGGTGACTTAGTGACCAATATATTTGCCAGCCTCCTGAGTGCTGGGATCACAGGTGTGCATCACCACGCCCAGCTCCCAGCAGGTCTTTCATTGATTGTATAACTGTAAGGCTGCGTGGAAATACAGTCGTCTGTTTGGTTGACGAACCTAACTGCCCTTTTAGAAGCTGCTCTCTATCGTTAGCTCAGTAGACTATCTCAGGTCCTACTCAGGCTCCAGCTTGCAGCGCAAATAAAACTATTTCTCCTGGTCTCTGTTCACCATTAAAAAATAATAATAAAAAAAAATAAATTGTACGTATGTATGGAAATGTCACACTGTGCCTGATAAATATGTACAATTACTATGTGTCAACTAAGAATAAAAATATGAGGCCGTATTGGGCCAAGGATTTAGCTCAGTGGTTCCGCCGCCTGCCTCAGAAGCACAAGGTCCTGAGTTCAATCCCCAGTATCAAAGAAAAAAGCCTGGGGGCTGGGGATTTAGCTCAGTGGTTTTGCTGCCTGCTGTGCAAGTGCAAGGACCCGAGTTCGATGCCTGGTACCAAAAAAAAAAGCCCTGGGTTCCAATCACCAGTTTTGAGGGGAGAGAGAGAGAGAGAGAGAGAGAGAGAGAGAGAGAGAGAATTACTTATTTTATTCATTATTATATATTTTATATATTTTATATATATTATATATATTTCTCCATAAGTTCTGGGCCAGCCTGGACAACACAGTGAAAACCTATCTCAAAAAATAAAATAGCAGGGCTGGAGATTTAGCTCAGTGACGCCGTGCCTGCCTCACAAGTGTAAGGTCCGAGTTCAATTCCTAGTATCCCTAGTACCACACAAAAAAAATGTGTTTTGAGATAGGGTCTCACTAAGTTGCCCATGTTGGCTTTGAACTTTCAATCCTCCTGGCTCAGCCTCCCGGGTACCTAGGATTACAGGCGTACACCACCATATTAGGCAAGAAGTGACCTGAACCCATAAGAAGACCTTAAGCTGAGGATGGATGCCACCTATGTAGTTTCTTGTTTTTATTTTTAACCCAGCCATTCAGGACTAGAGAAACTAAGTTTCCTTACAGTCATTTCCCCACTATACCTCACTTTGCAGGCAGGAAATCCAGGCACCGGGGCAGGGGAGTGTTACACTCAGGTCCGTCTTTGCCAGATCAGGAAGGAGCTTTCAGAGCAAGGAGGTAGTGTTGGGTGAGCAAAAAGAGGGTGAGCACTGGCCGGGGATGTAGCTCAGTGGCACAAAGCCGGCCTGCCAAGCAAAAGGTCCTGAGTTCAATCCATGGAACTGCAAAAAAAAAAAAAAAAAGGAGGGTGACCGAAGGACAAGTAACAGATGTGTCACGTGGGAGAAAGAGGAAGTCTCTGCACTTGGAAAACCGGAGAAGGTGTGGGCCTGGTTCAGGGTCAGCATCATTTCTCAGTCCACTTCTCTGTCCTCAAGGTTGTTCCTCTTTTAGAATTCTCTCAGCCACATGCTGGGGTTGTGGCAGGAAGGTCCACAGGCCATGGTCTCTCCAGTGTCCTGTGCTGTAGATGGCTGCTGCTGAGTTCCCTCCGCTACCTTCTGCTCTGAAAAACAAACAAACAAATAAAAAACAATAACAGTTTTAGCCTTGCTTAATTCGTCTACCTTCTGGATAACAGTAGGATATCCCACTTTCTTTTTTTTTTTCCGGTACCAGGGATGGTACTCAGGACCTTATGCTTGTGAGGCAGGAGCAGTGTCACTGAGCTAAATCCCCAGCCCCAGATATCCCACTTTCTGACAGCATCCACTCCAGAGCAAAGGCCCAGTTCCCTGACCTCTCCCCTTAGTTACCCAAGTTAAGTTCAAATCCCAATTTTCGAATGACGTTTTACTGAATGTGCCTCAGTTCCGCCATGGTGAACATTCTTGCTGTAATGAGACAATGAACCTGATTTTGTTCAACTACAGGTGTCAGTTGGTGGTCTTCAGCAGGAGGGCCCTGACAATGAAGAAGGACATATGGGTATACTTGTATGTATCTACTTCTTTAAACTACAAAACACTCTATCTTTGGATCTGAAGTGTGTTTGTTTTTAGCAGATTTCCCTTCCTAGTTATGATCCCAGGCAGACTGCTCTCCCCCGCCCTTGAATTGTCTATCCAAGTGAATGGGTTGATTCTTCAGTCCTTGCCCATGCCTAGCACCTCTGCACATCCTTTCTCTTCTCTCACCAATTTCAGATTGGAATTGAGACCCAGTGAAAGCATCATCTTCCATGATCACCTAGCCAGATACAGACCTCCACCCTCACTCTTGCTGCTCTTGGTCTTAATTACTCACCAGGCTTCTTGCTGATCTGCTTGCTTAGACTCTCTGAAGGCAGGGGCTAGTTGCTCCAGCCAAAATGCCAGCAGTCAAAATGTCAGGTGTCCCCAAGCGCTGGGGGCCAGAGACCACTGAGACCATAAGAAGGTGCAGTTTCACACCATGGAGCGCAGCTCCTAAGTCATATTAAGGAGAGGGAGAATGGGCATGGCCCTGCCAGACTCCTGGGAGGCAAAGGTGCAGGGCGCTTGGGACCCGTCTCCCACTAGTGATTGAACCCTGGACCTTTGCACTGAGCTACATCCCCAGCTCTTTTTATTTTTTATTTTGAGATAGGGTCTTGTTGGGCTTGAACTTGTGATTCTCCTGCCTCAGCCTCCTAGGGTGCTGGGATTAAGGGATGTACCTAGCACCCGGAAGCTCTTTGCAAGAGTTCCTAGGGCAGAGAAAGTACTGAGCTTGTGTACTCTCTGTTAAGAGTCAGAGTGAATTTTAATCTTCTACCACCCTGAATATCTTTGTGTACTATGCCACTGACCCAGATAGGGAACTTATCAGAGTAATCAAAACCAAAAAATGATAGGGCAGCTCTCTGAGCTTTGAGCATGTGGCAACACACACACACACACACACACACACACACACTGAAGGTAGAGGATATCATCTAGACTCTAGTTTTCAAACTGTGTTCCCTGGCGTTTTTCCCTTGGAGGGACCCAAGGAGGAGAAGAGAAGTTTCAGTGAAGCCCACTACATGGCCCCCATTCCGATTCAACCAGAGAAGTTTTGTTTTTCATCTAGTTTGTCTTTGGGGATTCTGCAAAAGATTTACTTCATAAAAGAGCATGCTACATGTAAACAACACCATCGGAGATACAATCAGCAAAATCTAGATCATGGAAGATACTGTAGAACAAAGAACCTGTTTTCTTAAGAAAGAGCCTCATCACTAAATTTAGTGTTTGGACCTTGTTTACATTCTGATTTGAATAAATCAATGTGTGACACAATTGGGGAAACTAACACTGACAGGGAATTTGGCAATATCAAAGAGTTAGGCTATTCATTTTTGGTTTGATAATGGTGCTGTGGTTGTGTTAAAGGAGCCCTTTTCTTTTAGAGATGAAAACCGAAATGTCTATGCATGAAATGATATAATATCTAAAATTTGCTTTAGAACCATCTAGTACAGGAGGTGTAGGGGAGAGAAGTGGGTGAGGATGCAGATGAATCAATATTGTGCTGATAATTGTTGAAGTTGGGTGATGGGTACATGGGGTCCCTTGTATTATTCTTTCTAACTTTATAGTTTTTAAATTTTATTGCAGTACTTGGGATTGAACCTGGGGCCTCACACATGCTAGGCAAGTGCTTTACCATTGAGCTATATACTTCAAACCCCTCTAGTTTTTAAAGTGTTTAAACATTTGCTCAAGAAGAAAAGCTGTTTTTTAAAAAAGTTAAAGACCAGGTGTGATAGTGCAGGTGTGACAGTGAGGGTGAGGCAGGAGTACGGGCACAAGCTCAAGGCCAGCGTGGGCCACGTAGCGAGTTCCAGGCCAGCCTGCACTGCATAGTGAGGCTCTGTCTGCAAAAGGAAAAAAAAGGGCCGGGGATTTAGCTCGGTGGTGTTGGCGTCTGCCTTGCAAGCACAAGGACCCGAGTTCAATCCCCGCTACCAAAAAAAAAAAAAATAGGGAATGACTGAGGAGATAAACCATGCAGTAAACAGTCCTTCAACATTAATGAAAACTATAAAAATTTAGAATTATAACCTTATTTTTCAAAGTAATAGTTTTATCAAGATATAATCGTATAGGGCTGGGGATTTAGCTCAGCAGCATAGCGCCTCCCTGGCAGGCACAAGGTCCTGAATTGGATCCTCAGTACAAAAATAAAATAAAATAAAATAAAATAAAAGATATAATCGTATACCATACAATTCACCAATTTAAACTATAGTTTTGCAGTCACCCTCCATTTCCCCGAATCCCTACAGCCCTAGGCAACCATTAATCTACTTCCTGTCTCTTCGAATTTCCCTATTCTGAATATTTCATATAAATGGTCTTTTGTGATTGGCGTCTTTCATCTGGGCATAATGTTTTCAACTATAGCATTGTTTTAAACTTTCCTGGTCCTAATATGGAAGAAACTGTTTTCTTTGGTGGTCCTGGGGATTGAACTCATGGTCTTCACACTGAGCTACATCCCCAGCCTTTTTAAAATTTTGAGACAGGGTCTCACTGATTTGATAATTTGTCCAGCCTGGGCTACAATTTGCAGTCTTCCTGCCTCAGCCTCCCAGAATGTTGGGATGGCACACAGGCATGTCCTAAAGGAAGAGCTCGCTTATAAATGTATTACTCTGGGGCCGGGGATTTAGCTTATTGGTTCTGCCTCCTGCCTTGCAAGCAGAAGAACCTGAGTTCGATCCCTGGTACCAAAAAAAAAAAGTATTACTCTGGCTACAGAATTCTTTTTTGGTACCGGGGATCAAACTCGGTCCTTGTGCTTATGAGGCAGGCGGTGGAACCACTGAGCTAAATCCCTGGCCCTGGCTACAAAATTTTAATTTTTTTTCTAATTTTCTACTTTTTTATTTTGGTACCGGGAATTGAACTCATGACCTTGCACTTGCGAGGCAGGCGGCGGCAGCACCACCGAGCTAAATCCCCGGCCCTACAGAATTTTCAGTATATGTGCTGCCGAAGTGCACACTAGCCCTACAGAATTTTAAATAGACACTTGGAAGAGGTTGAAACAAAGTTGGAGAAGGGAACCTAACTGTGAAAAATGGTCTAAAAACCCTTTCTCTAGTCAAACCTGTCAAATAACACTTAAAGAAAGAAGAGCCCCGAGAGGGAAGTGACTCACTCAAAAGCACACAGTTTAAGGGCGGAGCTAGGTCCCATACTCCAACCTGCTGCACTCCGGCTCCATCTTCTTCATGTTGTTATGCTGCCTCCTGACCTAACTGCCCCCCCTTCCTACCACAACTCATAACCATGTGACCTACAAGATATCTTTGGAGACACAGCTTGAGGCTGCTGTTTCACAGCTCAGGTTTTCTGCTGCCTGACCTGAAATGCAGCCACCCATGGAAGAATCAGTGTTGGCACCAGCTCCTAGAATTTCGACCTCCTAGGAGCCCAGGCACAGCAATCTTGTTAGAAGCCAAAGGAAGCTTTCTGCTTAGCAGGAACAGTTTTTGTTTTTGTTTTGAGACAGGGTCTTGCTATGTAGTTCAGGCTGGCCTGGAACTCACTATTATAGCTCAGGCTGTCCTCTGGCTCATGGCGATCCTCCTGCCTCAGCCTCCCGAGTGCTGGGATTACAGGAGTGCAACAGGAACAGTTTTTAACCTGTTTTGAATGTGCTTTTGGAGTAGATGGTGGAAGGTTGTGTGAAAGAGAGGCTGGGAGAGAACACGTGGGAAAGGATGAAACCTTTGGGGATGCCCTTGGAGAAAACCCATGTGAGGTTAGGAGGATGCCTGGGACCCCTCGTGATGCTTCCGGAAGGAAGTTCAGATGAGACAGAGGGTGGGGATGGGAGGCACAGGAGGTCAGTCTGAGGGACAGGACTCCAGGCTGAGGCAATCTATGACCTTACAGCTGTTCTGGAACTCTCTCCTGGGCAGCTCAGAGAAGGTGTCGGGATGCTGAAGGAGGGCAAGAAGAGGACAAATTCCACAGATGGAACATTGTCGGAAGGCTGAGGATGAGGCCTGGGGGGAGGTAAAGGGAAGAAACTTCCAGGCAGCTGGGAAAGCAGAATGAACGGCTTCCAGTAGCCTCTGGATGGCTGGGTCCTGGGAGGTGGTGAGGGGTAGTGCAGCCTGCACCCCAGAGCCATTCCCCAGCAGCTCAGACGTGGAGGTCTCGGGGACACTCACACTGCTTGTAAAGCTGTTGGAAATCTTAATCCCAGAGATCTGGCCCTGTAGACCTTGAGAAGGCCTATTTTATTTCAGGGAAAATGTCCCCATTGCAGTAGCAATGACTGTGAATGAAGAGTACAGATGGAACAGGACTTGGGATGTCCGGAGATGCTGGGCTTAATTTAGGTTAAGACAGGCCCTGGACTGCCCTCAAGTGTGCCCAGCTTTGGTCCTCCTCCATTTGTGAATCTCCTGGAGGCCGTATTTAGGGCATCTTGGTTGTGGTCTATGTCATAGCTCTGTCTAGAAGGGAGGCTCTGATGGAATGTCACTGAGGGGCAGGGCCCATAGGCAGCTCTGTACTGCAGCTCATCCCGACCTTAGCCCTCCAACAACAACAACAACTACTACTTCTTCTCCTTCTCCTTCCTCTTCCTCTTCCTCTTCCTCCTCTTCTTCTTCCTCTTCCTCCTCCTCCTCTTCTTCTTTTTCTTCTTCCTCTTCCTCTTCCTCTCCTTCTCCTCCTTCTTCTTCTTTCTTCTCCTCCTCTACCTCCTCTTCTTTTTTTGCCTCTTTCTCCTCCCTCTCCTTCTCCTTCTTCTTCTCCTATTTCTTTTTTCCTTTGAGACAGGGTCTCACTATGCAGCCCAGGCTGGCCTCAAACTCATGGCTATACTCCTACCTCAGCCTCCAGAGTGTTGGGATTACAGGTGTGCACCACCATGCCCAGCCAATAGCACTTCTGATTTCAATGTCCCAGCCAGTCTTCATGGCTGGACTTTAACCAGGTGATACATATTCAGCGTCAGTTGACGTCAACCTGGAACTAGACCTGCACTTGATTCATCCAGGGAACTGGACCCAGGCAGCAAAACAAACACCTTTAAGCATCCTGTTAGGCCTGCGATGAGAGGTTGGCCAACAGACAGCGGCTTTATTTTGCTGTCTTCCTGTCCCCATCCCTACTGCAATCTCCCTCATTCCTTTCTCTCTGCCTAGTTCTGGGTCAGGAGCTGTTCTTTGTTTATTCATTTGTTTTGGTCAAGGTGATTCCTGAGGAAGAGACTTGGACTACAAAAGGGCAGACAGAAGTCCCTGACATGGTTGCACGTGCTTATAATCCCAGCACTTGGAAGGCTGAGGCAGGAAGATCACCACAAGTTTGAGGTCAGCCTGGGCTACATAGTGAGTTCAAGTCCAGCCTGGATTACCTATTGATACCTTGTCTCAAACAACAACAACAACAACAACAACAACAACAACAACAACAACAACAACAAAGCGGGGAAGAGAACAGCAGGAAGTAATGTTGGGAAGCCAGAAGTGGGAATTGGTTTGAACAGGAATTAGATGGATTAAAGCAGTCAGAGGTCTCTGTGGACACCCCGCCCCCCCCCCCAGGTGACACCTGTCCATAGTTTAGGCAGGTCCTATTCTCCTGGGACAGTCCGTACAACTTCAGCTTGAACTCACTTTCTGCTTCCATGGCTAGTGTATGGTTTTGACGATACCTGTTGGACGCTTACTTCTTTTAATTTTGCTTCAAGTCCCTCCACCCTTTCAAATACGAAATACAAAACGGCATGGGAATCCCCTTTCAGGAGGAAGCAACCATGCAGCTTTAAGAGAAAGGGAAGGGAGGAAGAAGGCGCTGACTCAGATCCTCTTACCATTGGCTGCTGGAGGGGATCCCACCTCTCAGGGATTGGCCTGGACAGTGTCCGCCTCCTCTTGTGATTGGCTCAGCTAGGAGATATAAAGGGGCTGTGCGGGCCTCCTCCTCAGTTGGAGGGAGCCTAGGAAGTAGTGTGCAGGGGTATCTGACGCAGCCCCTTCCTCCCTGAAACCGAGTCCAAGTCCCGCGGAGGCTGCAGCCATGAAGGAGAGACGGGCGCCGCAGCCAGTGGTGGTCAGGTGTAAGCTCGTGCTGGTGGGGGACGTACAGTGTGGGAAGACAGCGATGTTACAGGTGCTAGCGAAGGACTGCTATCCGGAGGTGAGCTGCCTGCCAGCCGGCTTTGCCCCTGCTCGCCCGGGGTCCCTCCCAACCTGCCCGGGAGGCCGGCGCCCTCATCCTGGCCAGCCCCGCCCTCAGCTGATACTGACTGGAGAGCCGCCTGGCCGTAGCTTCCCCTGAGACCTGTCCCAGTTCTGCTGCCCCGCCGGCTCCTCCTCACCTCTTCACCCTTCCGATCTCCTCCTACTTTCCTTCATCCCTGGAGTCTGCTCTCAGGAGAGGGAACTGGAGGCAGCGGAGAAGCTGGGGTTTGTTTCTTCTTGACGTAATCCCTGCCTCCTCCTCCCTTTTCACCCCCCACCCCAGGTTCTATGAGTGCAGCCCCATGCAGGCTCTGCTGCTCCTTTCTGTCTTTCACCAGGGCTGAGGGGCTTGAGGGGCCAAGTCGGGGGTTAGAATGGGCTGTCTCTCTGAAATTAGGAGGCCGATCAGTCTGAAGATGAGAGGGTTGTTTGTGCATGCGTCTCTGAGTAGCTAGGATATGGGGGGCTCGTATCTGGCTGAGGGGTCATTCCCATTTCTTACTGCCCTAGAACAAAGTGCCTGTTCCTCTACAGTCTTTTCCCTCCTGCCCCACAGGGTCCGTCCTGCCATGTATCCCCTCCTCTGCTTCCTCAGTGCCTGACACGAGTGTCTCAGAGGGTGGCTGAGTGGCTTCTTGTGTAGCTAGGGCTAACAGGAGGGCTCCAGGGCAGAGGTGCCCAGGTGTGAATGGCTCCTCTCTTTTCACAGACCTATGTGCCCACCGTGTTTGAGAATTATACAGCTTGTTTGGAGACAGAGGAACAGAGAGTGGAGCTTAGTCTGTGGGATACCTCAGGTAAGACTTTGGCCCCAAATCCCTCTCTCCCACCACCTCCACATGTCTGCTGCAGCTGCTGGCTTTTAGAGATTGTTTCCTCCTTTGTCGGGAAGGAGAAACGTACTTGCCAAGAAATGGAAAGAAGGGACCTAAAAATTCCTTGATTGGGTGTGGGGGCTGTTAGCTCAGTTGTGGTCCAGGAGTGCAGGATGGGTGAACCCAGAGGCCACTCGCTTCTCTGAGTTGAGTTCCATCCTTCTGAGAGGGCTGGTGTGGGGGAGTGGTGAGGTAAAGGGAGCCAGGAATGCTTCCGGGGCGGGGGCGGGGGGCGGGGGTTGAGAGCAGGACTTCTCCATTTCTACTCCCTGCTCCCCAACACACCACACCACACACACACACACACACACACACACACACACACACACACTCAGACAGGGCTGTGCTTTCCCCAGAACAAAGTTAAATAAGAGGCAGGAGGCCATGCTCCTGGACGCAGTCGTGGCGGGGCAGATGAGCCGGCTTGGGGGACTCTTGTCGAAATTCAGGCTTCCCCCCTCCATCGTATCTCCAGCCACTGCTGTCTGCCTGCCGCAGCTCAGCTTCACTGTCACACCGCTGCGGCTCCGGGATGAAGCGATGCATCATCATTTTGGAGGGCGGGGAGATGGCTTAATATAGGGCACAGGTCCTGTTGTGGTCAGTGGCCTGCTGGATGAAGGGGGGTTGGCTCTGATCTGTTTACCTGAAAGGTACCAGGGTACAAGATACCCTGTCTTTCCAGAATGTAGAAAGCAATATTTTTCTAGGCTCTCAGCCCCAAGCCCTTCATGCTGGGCTATCTTTGCTTTGGTTCTGAGCCCTTCCCACCATCTCTTTACCTCAGTCCTTTTTAGACAGGTAGGCTCAGAGTCCTAATTAAGGAGCAAAAGCGAGCAATGGAAAAAAGAATGTAAAAACCCACTTCTTGCCAAAAAATGCATATTCAGTCTGAGATTAAAGAGGAACTATAAATCACTAGGGGTTTCCTGTTACATATAATAAATATGCCACCTGATTCCTCCAAAGAGCTGTTCCCATGCTCCAGTTTTGAGGTCTGCAAAGATTGGGGGTAAGGGATGGGTGGATAGAAAATGAGACTTCTTCTTGGTCCTGGCCAAGCAAAAATTCCTCAAGCTGGTGTGCTTCCTCGGTTGCAGTTCCAAGGCTGAGGAGGCAGGTTTGGAACTGTGCTGTGCTGGCTGGCTGGGATGGGAATGCAGAGTGGCTACATGATGCATAGTGTTTCTTCTGCTTTACCCTCCCACCTCCCAATCTTCCTAAACCCTTACTGCAGGTTTTCTCTCACTATCACCACCCCCAACCTCCTGCTGCTTCCCCCTCCTCCCAGAGTCGGAATGTAGCCCTTGAATCCCTAATCCAGATAATGGAAAATTAGCAAGTGTGGTCCCCATACACCTTGTTGCGCCCCACCCCCTAATTTCTAAAAGGATGAAAGCTATCAGTTATCCTTGGACTCCCTCTTTGAAATTAGGTTCCCATAAGGAAGGAGGAAGTGGCAGTAAATGTGTGGGATGGGGCTTTCCTCTACTGGGGCCAAGGTTGAAGCTATTCCCATGATTTACTTTCTGGCCTTAGGGGAGGGGGATCGATTGGAGCCAAAATGGAGCGCTCTTCCCCTCCCCCCTCCCAGTACTGCAGTGCCTCTCTGCTCGGGTGCTGCGGTGGTTAGACCCCCACCTCAGAGAGGGACAAGGACAGATTGCTGAAGGATCAGGCAGCTATCCCACCTCCCCGTTACTACTTTTTTTTTTTTAATGACTGACACCCCCACCCCAGCTTGGATTCCCTCCAGTTTCCATGGCGATTGCGGTACAGGGAGAGGGGCTGCTTGCTATTCTGAGCACGGATTGTCTGGGTTCCAAATCCGCTACTGTTCCTTCCCCAAGGTGGAGGGGGGGGGCAGGCTCAGCTCCTAGCTTTCACCCCTAGCAGACCCCTGAGTTTACACTGCCTACTTCCCTTCCAATGGAGGACCCTTGCTCCAGCTTTCAGTCGCCAGCTGTTGGTCCTGTTGCCTTTGAGACTGGCTCCCTTAGGTCTTAGGGGTAGGGGTTACAGTATTCCTTTTCCAATTTCAACGTAAGCTGACTTGGGTGAATGAGGGTGGGACACTGAGTCCCTGATGCTGTCCTTTGCCCCCCAGCTTCCTAGAGTTCTAACTCCGTGGTAAAGGCAGCCAGTTATGTAACAGGCAGGCTCGTTTCTTCATCTAGGAGACCCCAGAGCAGAAGAAGGGAGCAGAGGTTGGGCAGCAGGCAGACTTCCAAGAAGTGATCTTAAACAGGCCTTGGCCTCCTCTCCATACGGGTTGGGAGCATTTTTTGGGACTCAAAAAATGAATAGACCTTAAATGAAGCCCACTGTAGGAGCCCCAGACAGGGTTAAAGGTAATCCACTCCCTTTTATTTTGTCCTTTTTTGCTTTTTCAGAACTAAGGGACATGATATTTGTGCACAGCCATCTGGCAGGTAGTCCCCAGCTTCCAGGCCATGGCACATTCCCCTGGGAGATAGGTGGATTCTAAGGGGTCAAAAATAGTGTCCCCCGGAGATTTAGCTCAGTGGTTCTGGTGCCTGCCTTGCAAGCACAGGGTCCTGAGTTTGATCCTCAGTACCAAAACAAACAAAAAGGTGTCCCCAGGGCTCCTTGGCTTACCACCAGCTCTTTCTCCCCTACACCAGGATCTCCCTACTACGACAATGTCCGTCCACTCTGCTACAGTGACTCAGACGCAGTATTATTATGCTTTGACATCAGCCGTCCGGAGACAGTGGACAGTGCTCTCAAAAAGGTAAAACTAGCTACGCTTTACAGTTTCTAACCCAACAGGAGAACAAGAAAGAATCTTGAGGACCTTGTCATTTAATTGTCTTGTGTGCCAGGTGTGGTTGCCGGACACGGTGGTGCCTGTAATCCCAGCCCCCTGGGATTCTGAGGCAGGAGGTTTGCTAGAAAGTTTGAGTTTATCCTCGGCAATTTAGCAACTTAGTGAGACCCTGTCTTAAAGGGGAGGTGTAGGAGGGAGGGAGGGTAGGAAGGAATTGAGGCCAGAGAAAGGAGAGATTTTCCCAAGGCCACAGAATTAGCTACAGCTCTGGACTAGAGCCTAGGTCTCCTCATCCTTCTGGCTTCTGTCCTTCCCATTCCTGTACTGCTTCTTTAGAGAACCAGCAAAGAGGGGTGTCACTAAAGACTTAGGAAGCAGAGAACCTGCTGGTGATATGGTCTGAGGGCCAGGATGGGCCCTTGCAGAGGCAGCTTCTATAGACCCTCACCCCAGCGCATCAGGCAGTCAGAGCTGACCTTCTTGTAAGAAATGCCTGGGTCTGGGTGGCAAGGTCTGCATACTGAGGACTCCTGGAAGCCTTGTGGATTGAGCCTGGTTTTCTAGAAGACTCTGAGTTATGCTCTTCCCTCAGGGAGAGATTGGTTGGCTTCCCCCTGGCATTCTGGACCTTTGAGGCCCTTTTGCTGGATGGAGGGGGCAGAGTCAAAGACCGCCTAGGCAGGAAGATGATGTCATTAGTAAAGGGGAGATGCCGTGACTCAGAGGGAGAGCTGGACTGGTGATAATCTGGGTGGTATGTGTGACATTGCCACCTGGGCTTCTTCTGCTATCTATCTGCCACTGACTCTGATTCCTTCCCCATTAACCTTCCCTTCTTCCTGTTTGGCTCCTCAGTGGAGGACAGAAATCCTAGATTATTGTCCCAGCACCCGTGTGTTGCTCATTGGCTGCAAGACAGACCTTCGAACAGACCTGAGCACGCTGATGGAGCTGTCCCACCAGAAGCAGGCGCCTATCTCCTATGAGCAGGTGGGGTGTGTGTTAGCAGGGGATGGCATGGGGAAGGTTATGGCAGGGGCCTTGAAATATGGGCCTTGCTCAGACTCTCTCACCATGGCAAGTGAAAACTGAGGTGAGGTGTTTGTCCATAATTAACAAACCAGTCTCTTCAACAGGAGTAGTGGGTACCTGTGGGCTAGCAGGTGAGCCATTCTTGTGTGTGCTAGCATTTCTAAGATTGTTTTCTGTTGACCACCTGGATAGAATCATTAGAAGTTCTTGTCAGAATTTCAAGTTCTTGGCTCCATACCTATAAAATCATCTGGGAGAAAGATATGGAAATTTGCATTTTTAACAAGACCTTTGGATAATTCCTAATACATACAGGATGAGTTCTTTTAAGCCAGTGTTCCTCATTAGAGTCTTCTGGGGAAGCTCTTAAAAATAGTCATGCTGGGGCTGGGGCTGTGCCTCAGTGGTAGAACCCGAGGTTCATCAGTTCAAATTCCAACAAAAATAAACATCTAATGTGTACACCCTATTCCCAGAAATTTTGATTTCCTTGGCATCAGTGTAGTTTAGAAGTGTCCCAGGTGATTTGAACGTGTAGTTAGGCTTCCCTTCACAAAAATAATTGACAGGGGCTGGTGGTGGATGCATCTGGAACAGCACACAGGAGGCTATAGTGTTTCTCGGTCATTGGGGACACTGCATTAATGACCCTGCCCTCCTCCCATAGGGCTGTGCCATGGCCAAGCAGCTGGGTGCAGAAATTTACCTGGAAGGCTCGGCTTTCACCTCAGAGAAGAGCATCCACAGCATCTTCCGGATGGCGTCCATGGTGTGTCTGAACAAGCCCAGCCCGATGCCCCCCAAGAGTCCTGTCCGGAGCCTCTCCAAGAGACTGCTCCATCTTTCCAGTCGCTCCGAACTCATCTCTTCTACTTTCAAGAAGGAAAAAGCCAAAAGCTGTTCCATTATGTGAAGTGGGAGTTGGAGGGGGAGACCCCCCCCCACTTCCTCCCTTGGGGTGCAGAGGCCCGGGGAGAGGGAGGATAAGACAATTTAGGACACTGGACACGAGTTTTTCAGATGGCCATGGTGAGAGCTTGGAAGGAGACAGGAATGGGATGAGGAGGGGCCAGGCCCGGCTCGAGGACCTGCCACTGAGTGAGAACCATCACACCCAAGCCAGGCGCTAGGCTGAGGAGGGGCAGCTGTGCCAAGGCCCGCCATTCCAGAGGAGGGAAAGGTGTGGGGGTTCCGGGGGCATGCTGGCCTTGTGGGCTTGGGGGCTTCCAGGAGCCTCCCCCTCAGCACCATGTTTCCATGCAGGCGGGGGATGGGAGGGGTCCCCGGGCTCTCTCTCCCCCTTCATGGAGCTGCAGAGGAACGGAGAGCTAGGAAGCCAAGAGGCAGCTTCTTCGGGAGCTTAGCCTAGGTGCTTCACAAGTGAGATCAGAGGGCAGCAGCTGGTCAGAGCCCACGAGAGGGAAGCCTCATTTTGCATGGCCCATGCATCATGGAGAGGTGACATCGCACATTCACACGCTTCTCACCTGAGTCCCCAGGGTCCAAGGGAGAAGCCCCAGACCTCCTTCTCTTGCAGTGTGGGGTTGGTGGTGCTGCAGGGGCTGGGCCGGGAGGGGGTTACCAGACTTTTCCTGCCCTTAGGGCAGCACAGCTGGCGTTTGTTTTATAGACTCTTGTCTTTGGAATTGGGGGGAGGGGGGAGTGTTTCAATCTGTTATATGTTCTGTGTTTAAAGAAGAAAACCTATTTATTAATGAAAAATATAATACATATAGAGAACTTGGCTTCATTGTTCTTTCTCTGTTTTCTTGGCTGTTGATAATCAGGAAAAAGCTATCTTGAGGCCTTTCTGTGGTTGCAGAGTGGCTGCCCCCATAGTCCCCTAGCACCTCCAACAAGCAACTCCTCCCTTCCCCTCAGTTTCTGACCCAGTCTCACCCAAACCCTAGTGAGCCAAATCCAAGCTCCTTAGCCCTAGAGCGGGAGCTCTCAGCCTTGGATTGACTGTGGAGTCACTGAGGAGTAGGGAATGCCTTTTGTGGGGAGCTGTGCTTTGCAGTATAGAATGTTTAGCAGCATCTCTGGCAGGTGCTAGATGATAGTGGCATCCTCAGTTGTCACAACGAAAATCTCCAGATAGTGCCCCTGGGGGAAAAAATCACTTCTGGCCAAGGACCATTGCCCTAGAGCAGTGATGGCAGACCTTTTAGATCTTTCAATGATAATAAACAGCCCTGAGGTGGCACTTGTGCCATAGGTTTGCCACCACTGCCCTAGAGTCTAAAGGAGAGAGAAATCATCTGTAGAGATCAGGCTGCTTAGTCCGACCCCCAGAAAAAGGTGCACAAACTAAGCCAAGGGCAGTAGGCTCCTGCTAGTGTCCTCTAAGTTCAAGGAGAGGTGAAATCTATCACTGAACTTTCAGTTCCAGGGCCTATTGATAGTAGAGCAGGGACCTCAATTTCCCTTACCCTTTGTGACTCACTGCTCTTGTTTTTCTTTCTTTTTTTTTGGCGTTTTTTTTGGTACCAGGGATCGAACTTGGGACCTTGCACTTGCAAGGCAGGTGGCGGAACCACTGAGCTAAATCCCCAGTCCCTTGTTTTTTAAGTTTCATAGTGTAGTCCTGGAAATTAAAAGTTACTGTGTGATCAGCACTGTGGTGAGGGCTTTACCTTACACTGTCAGATTCAACTTAAATGATAATAGCTTACCTTTGTAATATGTTTGGTATGGGTTGGGGGCACCTAGTTATCATAATAGTATGATATTGTTATTATCTCCATTTAACTAATAACTCAGAAAGATTAATGATGCCTTCATGTCCACATATGTTATTTATTCCTGTAATAACCCTTTGAGGTATTATTTTGTTGTACAGACAAGGAAATTGAGGTTCAGAGGGATTAATGTATCCAAGGCCACACAGCTAGAAATTGGTAGAATATGAATATAAATCAGGCAATCTAGCTGCAGAACATGGACTTTTTTTTTTTGAGATGGAGTCTTGCTATGCTGCCCAGGTTGGCCTTAAACTGAGGATCTCCATTTCAATCTCCTGAGTGAGTCACCGGGATTACAGGTGGATGCCACTGTGTCAAGCGAAAAGATGCATTCTTTTTGTTTTTGAGACAGGGTCTCACTATGTAGCCCAGGGTGGCCTGGAACCCATGATGATCCTCCTGCCTCAGCCTCCCAAGTGCTAGGATTATAGGTGTGCACTACCACACCCCAGCAGAACATGCATTTTTAGCATGCTACCCTATCCTGCTAGACAAGGGGGAATTATTGTCCCTATTTTGTAAATGAGTAGAGAGAAAAGCTAGAGATGCCCTATAACATGCACAACATCATACTGATAGGGCTCAAATCAGGTCTCATTGTTAATAATCCCATGGATCCACTGCTAGCCATTGTGTACCTAAATAAGAGACCACCTATGGTCCTTGCTAAAGCATAGTCCTGTCTCCATCTCCAAGCATGCCTGTTTGTAAGAGAACTAGCAGAGTAATATAAAAAACAATGAGTATTCTTTAAGCTCAGTGTCTCACACATGTCATGAGAGGAGACTACCATTCTGAACTTGGACAAACTTTGTCACATTTCTGAGTCTCAATTTACTCTTCTTTAAAGACAGTGGGCACGGTAGCCTGGAAATAGAGGAAAAGCATGGACTCTGAAGTTAAATGAACCTTGAGTCTAATTCTGCCTCCCCTCCTTGGAGTACTGCAGACTGAACCCAGGGCCTTCATGCTGAGCTAGCCCCAGCCCTTTTTAAATTTTTCATTTTGATTCAGGGTCTCGCTAAGTCACTAAATTGACTAGGCTGAGCTTGAATCTGCAATCTTCACACCTCAGCCTCCCAAAGTGCTGGAATTAAGGCGTGTACCACCACGTCAGGATGCCCCCTTTTAAAAAAACTGTGGACTTGAAGGGATCATTAATCTTTCTGGGTTATCAGTAAAATGGAGATAATACCAATATCATACTACTGTTATAAATAAGTAAAATAATTATTGTAAATTAACTGTCCAGAACAGAGTTGGGCACTTAGAAGATTCTCAATACTCTGGTGGCTATGATTTAGATTCCGATTTATCCTCGGTCTGATTCCTAATTGGAGTTCCAGTCTGTGGATGGAGAGCCCTCTTGTGTTCACTATATGAATTACAGCCAATAGGTCTCAGACGTCCTTTGCCTTTAGCAGTTTCCGTGCTAGAAGCGGGGAAGTCAAAGGCTGGAGTTCCAAGAGCGCACATGTCAGTCTCCTATTACTTTGGGCCACTGTGTGTGATGCTCAGAGTTTTAGGGTCAGAGTTTATCCTGAGGCCCCGCTTGAAAACTGGAAGCATATTCGGAGGAAAAAAAAAATCAGATCCGTAGCCGTGTGGAACCGAAACAACCAAGCTCAAGATGGAAAAATGGGAAGGAAGGAGGCACCAGATAGTTTGGTTATCTCAACCACCCTAGCAGTTGCAGTGTGTGTGTGTGTGTGTGTGTGTTTACCTTCTGTGTCCATAAAGTTTAAAAAGCTCAGTGGAGGACTGAAACAGGGGGAACTAGAAGGAAGAAGAAAAAATAACAAGATAGTCTAACAAGTGGCCAGATCCCTGGAACCAAAAAATGAGGACAACAAGTGTAGTGGTACATTCCTGTAACCCCACCTACTCTGGAGGCTGAGGCAGGAGGTTCACCAGAGGCCTGGGAATGTAGCTCAGTGGTGCAGTGTTTGTCAAGCATTCATGAGACCCTGCGTTCAACCACAGTACCAATAAATAATAAATAAATAACCAAGCAAATAAATAAATAAATAAAATAAACTGGAGGTGGTAATCCCAGCGCTGGGGAGGATGAGACAGGAGGATTGCCTTGAGTTCAAGGCCAGCCTGGACTACATAGTGAGACACTGTCTCAAAAAAACCAAAAAGCAAATAAATAAAAAACCCTAAATAAATAAATTTTAAAAGAAGAAGGAGGAGGAGGAGAAGGACGAGGAGGAAGCTAGAGTCCAGAATGTTGAGAAACAAGTACCAGGGCCCAGGAGACACAACCCTTCTGGAAGGACTCTGGAGTTCACTGTTTTGGTTTGGTTTTTGTTTGTTTGTTTGCTTTTTTTTTTGACAGGATCTAGATAAGTGGCCTTGACCTCACCATCCTCCTGCCTCAGCCTTCCCAAGTATTGGCATTTGCCACCATGCCTAGTTGCAGGGGCTTATTTTGAATTGTCACAGTAACTAAGGGTTAATACAGTATTCACCCCACTGCCAGGCCAGGTTTGCTAAAAAGTCCCTCTAAGGCTAGGGTACTTGGGCACAATGTAGAACTGTACCACCCCCATTGTGAAATACTAGGCTGATCCTGTAACTTTAGTTTGTGCAGTTGTAAAATGGGGCTAATCTCTCGAGTTTTTGTAAAAACGTGTCTCCATAAACGATAAATTATTTGCTGTTACTGCAGTTGTTAGTATAATTGCACATAATATATAATTGCAGCCAGGCGTGGTGGTGCACGTCTGTAATCCCAGAACTGGGGAAGTTGAGGCAGGAGGATTGCTGGGCGTTCCAGGCCAGCCTGGGCTACATAGTGAGCTCAAGAACAGCCTCAACTACAGAGCAAGACCCTGTCTCAAACAAAAACAAACAAACAAATATATAACGATCAGAAAAAATAGCTGGACATGGTGGTGCACACCTGTAATCCCACCACTTGGGGAAGTTGAGGCAGGAGGATCTCG
>NW_004624816.1:3325495-3392990 GCF_000247695.1 Heterocephalus glaber
GGTTCTTATTTTTTCCCCATTCCTAGCCCTCCCTTCACCCCCTCCACCCTTCCCTATTTACAAAGACTTTATTTCCATTTTTTCCATTTCTCATACCAAATGATTTCTTAAATTTGCTCTCTTCTAGAGAACGACGGCACAAAGAACGAGAACGAGATAAGGAACGAGATCGGAATAAGAAGGACCGAGATCGAGACAAGGATGGGCACCGTCGGGACAAGGACCGTAAACGATCCAGGTAACTGAAGGACTGGGGGTGAGTCTTAGCGAGACGCTCCCATCTCGTCCTCGCTGCATCTCAGCTGGCTTAGCTTCATAGGAAACTTGATTTCTCTTAGCAGACCCTTTTGGTAGTAATTGCACAACTGTTCTTAGAGAACACATGTTTTCCTTTGAAAGTATAATGGTTAGTAAAGTCAAAACAAAGTTAGGTTGAGGCTCAGCTTGTTCTTGGAATTCAGAAATTGGTTTGAAAAGGTTAACAGCCTATAAAACACTCCTTTACCCCCATTATACCATTCAGTATTTCTACTCAGGATATGCAGCGTATATTTGTTAGAATAGCTTCATCTCATAGTGTCTTAATCTCTTTCTTCTGGAAATGTTCTGTGTGAAGTTCTTATCAGGCTCTGAATGTGTAGGTTAGAATTCAGGGCGAAGGACAGAATGTTCCTAACAGAAATTCAGTGTGATTATCAGAGGTCTGTTGTAGACTGGGCACATACCAGGTAGGAGAAGGATTGCTGGGTCTAATGGGAAGGAAAGATGATGAGGGGACATAGATAGCAGTGTCTCCTTGGGTCATAGTTGTGGCCATTTAGACCCAGTTCATTGTGTTTTACAAAGGTAAGAATTTTATTCAACATGCGACTGCTGACTAGAGGAAGTATTTTTGACATCAGGAGTAAAATCCCAGTTCCCACAAGTGATTAGTCTTAGAAAAGGAGATGCAACTAGAATAGGGCCAAGACGGGACATAATTCAGTTTCTAAGCAGGCAGAGGGGCCACGCTTGCTAGGAGAACTTTAGAACATGACAGATGACCGTGGACCAGTCTTGTTGAGTCACGGGAAAACTTCCGTTCTCCTTTTGGGGCTCAGCTTGAACCTCATCCAGGGCCTAGGGTAGTACACTTATGTGGATCTTTCTTGTTCTCTTTCCTTAAAGCCTATCTCCTGGCCGAGGAAAAGATTTTAAATCTCGAAAGGACAGAGACTCTAAGAAGGATGAAGATGATGAACATGATAAGAAGCCAAAGGTAAAAAAGAGAAATGATTTTTTTATCTTCCTCTTTAACTCAAGTCCTGCTTTATTGTTCCCAATGGGAGAAAGCTTTTACGGCCTGAAGTCCTGTGTTTCATCTTCAGGCCCAGCCACTGTCCCTGGAGGAACTTCTGGCCAAGAAAAAGGCTGAGGAAGAAGCTGAGGCTAAGGTAAACTTCAGGGTCTGTAATAGTATGCTCTGGTTACCATAACAGGATACCATGGACTGGGTGGCTTCAACAACAGAAATGTATTTTCTCACAGTTCTGGAAGTTAGAAGCTGGAAGTGAAGGTATCAATAGTCGTATTTCTTCTGAGGCCCTCTCCTTGGCTTGTACACTACATGTGAAGTCTCTTTGTGTCTATGTGCCCCTGGTATCTGTGTTTCCAAATTTCCTCTTATGAGGACACTAGTCAGATCGGATAAAAGCCTACCCTAATGGCCTCATTTTAACTTCATCACCTTTTTAAAGGCCCTGTCTCTATATACAGTCAAATCTTGAGGTACTAGGAGGTAGAAATTCAACATATGGATTTGGGGGTATACATAGTTCAACCCATAGCTCCTAGTGCCCAAGGCCTATTTGTGTTTTCCTCAGCAAGTTTAATGCCTGAGCAAATATTTTCAGGTGATCTCCCTAGTGGTGACGTGATTGTTCCCTGCTCCTGGATCCTTTAACAGTTCCCATCTGTTTTGTAGCCCAAGTTCCTCTCCAAAGCAGAACGGGAGGCTGAAGCTTTGAAGCGGCGGCAGCAGGAGGTGGAAGAACGGCAGAAGATGCTTGAGGAGGAAAGGAAGAAAAGGAAACAGTTCCAAGACTTGGGCAGGAAGATGCTGGGTTTGTTTTTCTACCCTGTATGGAAAGGGTGGGATAGGATCATAGTGTCACTTAGGAGGGAGAGAAACCTGTTTGCTCCAGAGTCTGGAAGAGGGACAGATGGTGGAAATTAAATGAAAAAGGTGTCTTTCTGTTAGATCTCCTTTTCCCTTGTATCATAAATCTATCCCTTTTTTACCCTCATTTGGTATCCATTATTCAGATTCCTTCTCCTTTTTTCTTCCATTGAGCTTTTCTGTTTGGTCTCCAGAAGATCCTCAAGAACGTGAACGTCGGGAACGCAGGGAGAGGATGGAGCGAGAGACTAATGGAAATGAGGATGAGGAAGGGCGGCAGAAGATCCGGGAAGAGAAGGATAAGAGCAAGGAACTTCATGCTATTAAGGTGCAAACACAGAAATGAGGTCTTTGGTTATTCTGGTCTCGGCATGTAAGATTTGTACCCTGAGGTTGATGGGCTTTGTGCTCTCTCTGTGGGCAGGAGCGTTACCTGGGAGGTATCAAAAAGCGGCGCCGAACGAGGCATCTCAATGACCGAAAGTTTGTCTTTGAGTGGGATGCATCAGAAGACACATCCATCGACTACAACCCTTTGTGAGTGGCTCTGGGTCGGAGTGCTGGATCTTTGACTCTGGGCAGCCCGAGAAAGAGCTGCTGGCGACAGACGTAGACGAAATCAGATAAGCTAGGGACTGGGGATGTAGCTCAGTGGTGCCGTGCCTGCCTGGCAAGTGCAAGGTCCTGAGTTCATCCCCTAGTACTGGAAAAACAAAACAAAACAAAGAAATCAGATAAGCTAGGATGGGAAATGGGTAAACTAGTATTCAGCCAGCTCTCTGGGAGAGGGAAGACACTGGCCAGGAAGAAAAAATGATGCATGTTGGCAGTCTGCCCTGCCTGCCTGGTGTTGTAACAGCTTCTTTTTTCCTTTGTCTCAATCCTAGGTACAAAGAACGGCATCAGGTGCAGTTGTTGGGGCGAGGCTTCATTGCAGGCATTGACCTAAAGCAGCAGAAACGAGAGCAGTCACGTTTCTATGGAGACCTAATGGAGAAGAGGAGAACTTTGGAAGAAAAGGAGCAGGAGGAGTGAGTGGTTGGGAACAAGTGTTGTTGGGCAAAGCCCAGAGTTGCTACAGAAAGGAGGTGGAAGGTTCTGATTCTACTTAATCCTTACCCTGCTCCAGGGCAAGACTTCGCAAACTTCGTAAGAAGGAAGCCAAACAGCGCTGGGATGATCGTCATTGGTCCCAGAAGAAGTTAGATGAGATGACAGACAGGGACTGGCGGATCTTTCGTGAGGACTATAGTATCACCACCAAAGGTGGCAAGATCCCCAATCCTATCCGGTCCTGGAAAGACTCTTCTCTACCTCCACACATCTTGGAGGTCATTGATAAGTGTGGCTACAAGGTAAGGAGGGGCAGATTGACTCAGGAGCCCTGCTGTGTTCCTTCATTCTAGGATCCAAACTTAGTTCAGGAATAAGAAATGTGTTCCTTGACTATTTGGTGCCTTTGATCACTTTCTGGTGGAAATACTGGCTTTGGGGAATTGTGTTTCTTCTTGAGCCTCCTTACCTGGTTTCCTCCCAAGTACGTTACACTGGCATGTGTGCCCGTTGTGTTAGCAGTAGCCAGGTTCCCCTTACTCTTTCTCTGGTTTACTGCAGGAGCCAACACCTATCCAGCGTCAGGCAATTCCCATTGGACTACAGAATCGTGACATCATTGGTGTGGCTGAGACTGGCAGTGGCAAGACAGCAGCCTTCCTTATCCCATTACTGGTGTGGATCACTACGCTCCCCAAAATTGACAGGTGGGGTCAGCTGGTAACCCAGTCGAGATGAGTGGGTTTGTCTAGGGACTAGGAAAGGTGAAAGTAGCAAATGAGCATTTGGGCTTTTGTTCGTTTTGTTTTTGTAGTGGTAGAGATTGAACCCAGAGCCTCATGCATGCTAAGCAAGTGCTCTGCCACTGAGCCAACTCCTCAGCTCCTGATGTTTGTTTTTTAAATGTATAATCAGAAGCTACCTTTATTGTGGGCTGGATATTAGGTAATAATTGGATCACAGTATCAAAGAAGTGTATGATTTTGTTGCTGGCAAGAATCACTCCCTGGAGAAACTTGTTATCCCAAGTCTCTGACGTCTACATGGAATTGCTGCATCCTTTTCCCACCAGCCTCCCCGTTCTCAGGGCTGCCTTTAAGAGTGACTTTGTCTTGCTCTTGTTTTTGGGCCAAAGCTTATGGAGCTATGGGACACCCTCTTTACCGCAGGATTGAAGAGTCAGACCAGGGCCCTTATGCTATCATCCTGGCTCCTACCCGTGAGTTGGCTCAGCAGATCGAGGAAGAGACCATCAAGTTTGGGAAGCCACTAGGCATCCGCACTGTGGCTGTCATTGGTGGCATCTCCAGAGAAGACCAGGGGTTCAGGCTGCGCATGGGTTGTGAGGTTTGTTTCCATAGCCAGCAGCCACCTGCTGTTTGGGAAGGCTTTCTGTCTTGGCGGTTTGTTTCTAGCTTCTGGAATAGATGTGCAGTAAAATGAAGAAAGGGCCTGGGTGATATATATATATATATATTTTTTTTTTTTTTAATTCTCATGATAACCATGTAAGAGTAGGAAGTATCTATCTCCATATTACAGGTGAAGCTGAAGCTCAGGTTCATAACTTGGCCCGAACTCACACAGAACTAGCTATTGGCCAAGCTGAGGTTCGTAGTCAAAGCCTGTGTGGTGATTACTCTGCCAGCCCATGTCAGTGCCTCTTTGTTTTCTTCTCAGAAAAGGGGAGGAGAGCCTTGTAGAAGTCCACCTTAGGAATCAAGTCTTCTGAAGACTTCTCAGTATAATCCCTTTTTGTAGCCCCTTCCTCAGAATTCCTTAGTCTCTCCCATCTAAGAAATTTATTCAGATTTTGCCCCGTGTTTAGCCCCTGAGTCTTAATTGGACTCCATTCATTTCTGGAAAAATCCAAAGTAACAACAAGTGATCTCATGTCAGTTCTCAGGAACCGTCACTGCCACACCTGACTGGCTGGAGTTTGGGGTCCAAGTTCCTTAGCATTGGAAGTCAGTTGCCCAAGTGAGTGGATAGTTTACAGAGAAAAGAAGGGAGCTCCTGCTAGGGCCATGTATGATTCCACTGTACTCCACAGATTGTGATTGCTACCCCGGGGCGTCTGATTGATGTGCTGGAAAACCGCTACTTGGTGCTGAGCCGCTGTACCTATGTGGTTCTGGATGAGGCGGATAGGATGATTGATATGGGCTTTGAGCCAGACGTCCAGAAGATCCTAGAGCACATGCCTGTCAGCAACCAGAAGCCAGACACAGATGAAGCTGAGGACCCTGAAAAGATGTTGGCTAACTTTGAGTCAGGAAAACACAAGTACCGTCAAGTAAGGACACTTCCCTGGGTTGGAAAAAGGTGGGCATGTTCCCAAACCTGTTCTCAGGCCCCTCTTGCCTTAGGTGGGCCCAGAGTACATGTTTCTAGAATGATAAGGTATGTCTAGGTATGGTCCTCTGACAGTCCCGGGGTGGAGCCATTAGTTTAGCTCTGGGAAAATGATGCCAAAGAATTGTGCTACTACTTGGACCATAGATAGCAAACTCAGTTCCTGTCATTATAAGATGTAAAGTGCTTGATAAATAGCTATTTCAAATGGGAAGGCAGGGCCGGGGATTTAGCTCAGTGGTTCCGACGCCTGCCTCGCGAGTGCAAGGTCCTGAGTTCTATCCCTGGTACCAAAAAAAAAATGGGAAGGCAGAGGACAATCTTTCTTAAGGTGATGCCTGTCAGACTTTCAACAAGACTCATTTTAAATTCTTTAGCCTGGGTTCAGTGGCCACTGCGACAGTGGGTATGTGATTATGTCTGCCTGAGCCCAGGGCTGAGCCCCCTGTTTTCACAGACAGTCATGTTCACGGCCACCATGCCCCCAGCGGTGGAACGCCTGGCCAGGAGCTATCTTCGGCGACCTGCTGTGGTATACATTGGCTCTGCAGGCAAGCCTCATGAGCGTGTGGAGCAGAAGGTCTTCCTCATGTCAGAGTCAGAGAAGAGGTAAGGGAAACTAGGTGGAGGGAGAAAGAGCTTCAAGAACTTGCAGTGTGAGTGGTAGCTGCAGGGCAAGTGCTTGGGTCTGTTAAGAGCTTCTATTTCTTCTTTGAAATGCTATGAGCATGAAAGGCTCTTGACCTATTGGTGTTCATAGGTCAAAATTGGGTATTTCACTTGGAGCGAGAGGTATTAGGCATCTCATTTTTGTCTTCTTCCCAGGAAAAAGCTGCTGGCAATCTTGGAACAAGGGTTTGATCCACCCATCATCATTTTTGTCAACCAGAAGAAGGGTTGTGACGTGTTGGCTAAATCCCTGGAGAAGATGGGGGTACGTTTGGCAGAGGAGAGCCAAGTCTGGTGTCTGTGGTGGTGCTTTCTGAAACTACAAGAGCTCCCCAGGCACCTGCTTTTAATTCTCACCTATTCCTTAAGCTTTCCACTATTCAGCAAGTCCGGGCCAAGGGGAGAAGGGTGTTTGAGGGGATTAGGAGAATGGGGAAAGGACTCCCTGTCCATCCCAGCAGTGGCAGCCCATGCTACCTTAGAGCCTTATCTACATAGGGCAGGGCCAGGAAGAAGGTTTTGAGACCCCTCCTGACAGGGTCTGAAGCTGTGGAATAGAGTGGGCTAAGGCAGTTTGACTTTGCGTCTGGGAGAGGAGCCGGTGGGGTCAGGAGGGAGATGCTGATAATCACTGTCCTTTACTCCGGATACTAGTGCTTGAGGGAAGAGTGTGGCCTCATCACTTCAGCTTCCTTAGATTTCTTGATCCCTGGTTTCTGCCCTAATTCTCGTGGAGAACGTCTCATGGGGCAGGCTCCACATCTCCCAGACTGGTTTGCCTTTGACCTTACCCTGTTGTTCTTGCGCCTTACACTGTTCTCTCCTGTCCCTGCAGTTCACTTGTCCTCTCGATTTCAGTTGCACTCATTCTCTCTTGCCTCTTTCTCTCTCCACCTGCTGCTCTCCCCAACTCCGTATCCCCATTCCCTTCTTCTGTATCTTCCCGTGCCACTGTTGCTCTCTTCACCTTGCCGTTCTTCCTGCAGTACAACGCTTGTACACTGCATGGTGGAAAAGGCCAGGAACAGCGAGAGTTTGCCCTGTCCAACCTCAAGGCTGGTGCCAAGGATATTTTGGTGGCTACAGATGTAGCTGGTCGTGGTATCGACATCCAGGATGTGTCTATGGTTGTCAACTATGATATGGCCAAAAATATTGAAGGTAAGTGCTGAGGAAGGCAGTTTCAATCCAAAGTAAGATGAGGCTCCTTGCGTTCTTCTGCTCAGTCAGGGCGCTCTAACGAGGAGCTCATGCCATCCCATTGGGCATACGTCTCCTAACGAGAGCTTCTGCCCTTGTACTCATCTGCACATAGGCTAGCACTTCTGTCCTCAGAGTTAGGGAGAATGGGGCTAGATGTGGGGCTAGTCATGGAGAGCGGGGCTCGGTGCAGCAGGGACCGCCGTCGGCAGTGGAGAGCTGTGGGTGCATCACATGCAGGTAGCAAGAGGTCGATTTCCTGCCCACAGAGGTGCAGTGGAGAGGAGACCTTTAGGGTGCTGCAGAGACTGCTCATCAGGGTCGCTAGAGCGGTCCCCAGTAACATTCTTCCTGCTCTCCAGATTATATCCACCGCATCGGCCGCACAGGACGAGCAGGCAAGAGTGGTGTGGCAATCACCTTCCTCACCAAAGAGGACTCTGCTGTGTTCTATGAGCTGAAGCAAGCCATCCTGGAGAGCCCAGTATCTTCCTGTCCCCCAGAGCTAGCCAACCACCCAGATGCCCAGCACAAGCCAGGCACCATCCTCACCAAGAAGCGTCGGGAGGAGACCATCTTCGCGTGACGCAGTGCTCTCCCGTGGGTTTAAGGGCATGCTCGCTGCTGCCGGATGCCTGTGTTTCAAAACCCTCATGTCCCTCTTTCCAGCTTCTCTTTGGTTATTGGGGCTTAGAAAATGGCAAGTCTTCCTGGCCTTGACCCTCAGGTGCGAAGGCTTGAGTGTGGGACTGCAAAAGGATAGGAAGATGCCATAGGAGACAGCAAATCACCAGATTTTGGCCCCATTCTGCCCTTTGGGTGTGGCTTTAAGATTGTACCCAGCTGTCAGCTCTTGCCAGGGAATGGGGCAGCTGGTTAGCACTGCCCCCAGACTGAACAAACACCTGGCTGCCTGGACAGGACCTCCTTTGGCACAAGCCCGACAGCCTAACTGTATGCTGCACTAACGCTACCCTAGATGACCCAGGGATCTGGCACTGTGAGGATTATGGACCTTGGACTCTGTCATTTTGACACGTTTTCCCATTTGGAGTATAAAACAAGTTGAGAGCCTTTAGAAGTGCGCACAGCCCCATGCCAAAGGGTGCTGTGCACGCTACGTGTCTCTACCCCAGGGAACTTTTTTAGTGGATATGGGGACAGGGCGAGCTGGCTGTGTCCATCTTTAAGTCACTGAGTGAAATTTGTTTTCTATTCTCTGAGAAGATGAGTTTCTATGTTCTAAGAATAAATAATGAATATCAAGACGGTGTAGTTCTAGCTAAGCTTATCTCCCAGGTTCTTCTCAGCATCACAGAGGACGGGAGGGAGGACACTGGGCAATTGGGGGAGAAGCCTAAGGCATCAGTTGATAAGACTGTGTACCCAAGGGGAGATGGAAGAGCCACAGCAGCAGGATCTCATGAAACTCAACAGTCCTGCCCTAGACATCTTCTAGGGAGCTTTGCACAAGGATGAGAGAGCAAAGTTGTAAGTTTGGGTAAGTGAGGCAGTCGAAACCTCTCATCTACCATGTCACCATGTGCCTGACACCTTGTCTCAGGACCTTTGCTGGGTACCTTGCTCCTGGGAGGGGACAGTGAAGGAGGAGGGCATCGTGGGCTGTACCCAGCTGAGTTAGTTTGCGGTGAGAAGGCTACATCCTCCTCCCATATCCCATGCTCTTCCTTGCCCCTCAGAGCTGGACAAGTATGTGGAATTCAAGTTGCAGATATTTCTAGGGCCTCTTTGGCCTGAGGCAGGGCCAGTGGAAATGTGACTACCCTACCACTCAAACCCTTGTGTGCTGCTGTCTCCCTCCAGACACCTGGGCCTGGGGAGGTGGGGGGCCTGGGGATACAGTACCCTCACAGTTCTGCCCCTTCCCCTCACTCAGTGGACCCTTGGTGTGAGGAGAGGCTAGAGTATTTCTTTCCTTCCACTAGACTTGGGCCACACAATGTGGAACCTGGCCACCTGAGCTAGTAGACACAACAAACACCTGAGGGTCGGTGCAGGGTTTTATTGGTGATGACAGTGAGCTGGGACAGGGTCTTGAACATGCTCTGTAGGTCACACGCTAGAGCCATAAGGCAAGGGTAACCAGGTAGACAGGGCCTTGGGGCTGTCCACTGTGTCCTATGTCTCCCCATCTAGCCCTAACCTAACAAGCAGCAAAGAGTCAGGGAAAAATGTCTGGAACCCCTCTTCCAGAGGCTTGAAGAGCAAGAAGAGAAATGACAAGATGCAAGGGTGAAAGGAGAGGCGAGGAGGCCGTGAAACTGTTGCATCTTTTCAAACTCCCAGTCCAGGATGGCTCCTGCCTCCCTTAGCGTGACCATGCTCTGGGTCCCTGGTCTTGTCATGCTAAGCTTGCTGGGTGGGTGAGGAGGGGTCTTCCCTCCGAGACCTGCAGCTGTGGTCTTTCTCTGGCCCAGCCTCACCTGCCTGCTGCTCCAGCTGTGGATGTGGCTGCACCACTCCAGCTGACGGGTGGAACTGCCACGCTGTTGGGTTTTGATTGTTTCATTTCTGATGCATAGCAGTGAGGTGAGTAGAGGCCCTTGGACCCCAAAGCACAAGCCCTGAGCCCCTTGACTGTTAGGACTTGTGCCTGTTCAGGAATCTTGTTTCTTCCTCATGCCGTGGCACCCCCACCCCCACCCTCCAGTTACTCTGAGGGGGGTCCCTTCCCTGAGTCTAGTGGGAAGGCCCCTGCTAAGGGGATCTTGGCCTGAGGGCACTGCCCAATGGGGCAGCTTCTTGTGCAGGAGGCAAGGAAGGTGCCAGGGGTGCAGAACACACAGCTAGTACCTGGAATGGGAGTCTAGGGGTCACTGTGCCCAGGAGGTAAGGGGGCCCCCTGCTTCTCCCAGAACCTTGGGACTGCAGGATTGTGGGAGCTGAGCCTAGTGGCAGCCTAATGCCAGTCTAACTCCAACCTGCCTGGAGTGGGTGTCCAAGCCAGCTACGCCTGTGCCTGCCAGGGCAAGGCAACAGGACGCTGTCAGTAGCTATCCTTGGGCCAAGGTCGGTTGCGCTGCCAGTTCCGATCATTGTGGTTGTGCTCCGAGTCCTGGGCTAGGAGCCGGTCTTGGGGATCATGCCCATTAGCACTGGGCAGCCCTGAAGTGTGCTGGCGGTGAGGCTGATACAGGTCCTGGTAGGCATCTGCATAGTCCTCCTCCAGGTGGCGGGAACTACGCTGTGAAGATCCTGTCCAGGCCTGGCGGGAGCTCTCGCTGGCCTCGTCTGAGGGCATCAAGCTGTCCCGCTCCAATGGTGAGTGCTCCTCTCCTCGCTCCCCCAGCAGCTCCTGGTTCTGGGGGGCACATGCAACTCTCAGCAAGGCAGCAGATCTCGCCTTTGCCTCCCTCCCACCTCTGGCATGGTAGAGGATTCTTCCTTCTTAACTCAGTTCCCAAGCACAGGAAACAAGTGTGAGAAAGAAGCATGCTGGAGCATTCTTCCTGGCTGACACAGAAAACCAGAGCTCTTAACTCCTACAGATTCAGGCTCTGTCTTCAATCTGACCGAGAGAAGGGTTTGGAGATGTTTCTCTTGATGCCTAGAGAGCCCGTCTCTGATTACCCATCTCAATGATTTACTCACTCATCAGGAAGTTTCTTTGTCCATATGCACTACAGTAGCTCTCTACACAGAGCCAAGAGCTAAACCACTCCTCAGCCTTCTAAACTGCAGGCCAAGGATGTTCTTCTGGACAAGGAAAGGAGCCACGCTTTGGCTGGCTTGGCTCGCACACCTGTGCCCACTGGAAATGGTTACCTGAAGTCCAGGGATGGCACTGGGAGGGCCCAGAAGTCCAGCACCAGGAGCTGGATGGTGGGTGGCCCGCCAGTAAACCTCTAGGTATTCGGCCAGGTGCTCACAGGCATCTTCTAGCTGGTTCTCATCTAGAATCACATCAAATGACTCCTGGGAAGGGAAGGTGAAGGGAGAATGTTGGCTTCCTCTCAGCAGCAGCTTCCACCCATCTCTCTACTCCCGTGGCCCCAAAAGAAGAGGTGAAGGAGCAGCTGAGCCAGGCACTCACTGGAGGGCACTGAACCAACTTATCATACGCCATCATCTGTACAGTCAGGTGCTTCATCTGTGACTTCCCCCTGGAGCGGATGAGCCGCTGGAGTACCTGAGGAGGGAAGGCAGAGCTGGGCCTGGAAGGAACTGGGCAGGTACCTCACCTGTGATACAGCACCAGTAGCAGATGTAACAGGCAGCAAGAAAAGAGAACCTGACTGCCCTGGCACACACAGGTGTGTCACATTCCAGCGGCAGCTTTGAGGCCTCTCCCATCATCTCGCTGACTTACCTTGGGGGAGGACACTTTGACAAAGACGATGATGGGAGCCAGTGAGGTCTTGGCCAGCTGTGCTGGGTGGTTAATGGTGTCCGCATCCAATACTACTAGCTGCAGGGATTTGGCCAGCTCGAATATACGCTCGATCTCACTCTGTACTTCAGCTAAGGATGGGGAGCAGCAGTACTCAATAGGGGCACCACCCACTGCTTACTCCCATGGCTTTGAGGGCTCCCAGTGGTGGACAGGGAGTAACTGCAAGCCTGGCCAGGCAGAGGACCAGGGAAAGGAGGAGAAGGGTGGGCTCTTGCAGATTCTGGGGCAGGCAGAGGAGAGGGGCAGAAAGACAAGGAGCTGGGGAAGGGAAAAAGGGAGAAAGAAGGTTCTCACTAGTGCCTGAGTAGGCAGAGAAGCAGGAGAAGGGGCTCCTCACCAATGCTGGAGCGGGCCGAGGAGCGCTCAATGATGGTCCTCTTGCCAGGGTTGTTGAGCACAGATCGCTTTGCCAGGGAGAGGTCAGCTGTGACGCGAGTGATGGAGATCCTGGGTGGGGGTGGAGAATCAGAGCTGGTGTTTAAGTCTCAGCCTCTCTTTACCCAGGTAACTCTGCCTGTAGAGGGAACCTGCCTCAGGCATATGGAAGTAGGCAGTGATCTGGGGAGCTGAGGCCATGCTAGGCCAGGGCAGCTTACCTGCCATCAAACCGGTGTTTGAGGAAGTCGAAGAGAGCCTTCTGCATCATGTCCGTGACCTGGGAGTGGGGGTACAGGGGCAGCAGCACTAACCAAGAGCCCTGGAGAGAGGCAGTGTCCCCACGCATAGCCCCAGGGCCCCTCCACAGACCCTGATGGGGGGAATACTCCTCCCACTGTTCCTGGGGCCTTCCTGTTACGGGCAGGACAGGGATGATTCTCTGGGCTCAAGGATCTTGTCTCACCTCGTAACCTTTTAGAGAGGGTCCCACCAGCACCACAGGCCGCATGGAGGGCACCACATCGTACGGGGGGACATGTTCTGCCTGCAGAGTGGACAGGTCAGACAACTTCATGGCCCTGGTACCTGCCTCATGCCTGACAAGCATTCCAGGCAGAATCAGAAGTTCTGGGTTCCCTCCCCTCTGTTCTGTCCCTCTAACACCGACTACCTAGAAAAGTTCCCCAGAGCCAAGAGCCATGAGCCCCCCAGCCCAAGTCCCTTCCTTGACTCACCTGCTTTTGCTTCTGCTTGGCTTTTTGGAAAAGGAAATAAAATATTAAAGTTGGGAAAAGGTCCTGGGGGCATGCTATTCCCTTCCCCAGAGGAGCACTGGGCTGTTCCCAGCTCTTCAGATCCCTCCACCAGCCCCTTCCCATGCAGTCCCCCTGCCCCTGTGTCTTAGTTACCCCACTACCCAGGGTGGGTGGCTCCAGGGAGGCTACCTAGAGATGGAGGAGGAGAGCGACGGTTGCCGATGTCACTCAGGCTAGAAGGGTTTCCAGATCTCCTGAGAGGAAAGGGAGGACAGAGAGTGAAGGAGGAACAGAGGGAAGAAGGGAGGGAAAGATGGGGTGGGAGAGAGGGAGACAGGGAGAGAGACAGAGAAAGAGAGAAGGTTTCTCTGTGTAGGTTCTATACATTTAATAGTTGTACAAATTCCCACCCACCTTTTTGTTTGTTTTTCTTTTTTTAAGACAGGGTCTCCTCTGTAGTCCAGGCTGACCTAGGACTTGCTAAGTAGTCTAGGCTGATTAGAACTCCTGGCAACCCTCCTGCCTCAGCCTCCCCAGTAGGATTATAGGCATGCACCAGCACACTCTACTCCCACCTGCTTTGGTGAGAGCAGAATATGTGGGATGTGTGCATTTGTGTGTATGCTTGTAGATCTGTAAGACGGAAATGTTTATGTGCTGGCTGTGTATCTGTGCAGGGGGTTATGCATGCACGTGTGGTGTGTGCTGTAACTGGGTACTTGGGACAAGGACACGTGTTTGGGGTGTGTGTTTCATATTAGAGCCACAGCCCTGCTCTCACCTGGCCTTCTGCTCCTGTTTGAGCCGGATGCTCTCCAGGCGCTGGGGGCTGGGGATGAAGGCGATGTCCCCACCCTCTTTGACTAGCCTGCCGATCCACCAGTCATTGCTGTACTTCTGGGGTTGGGGTGGAGCAGGAAGGGGTGGTGAGAAGAGCTGGCTTCAATAGTAAGGAGCCAGGGAGGCCTTTGGGGAGCTGCTTGGAGGAAGGGGGGCAGTGGGCAAGAGGTGTGGGAGGGAAGGGACCCAGGGCTGAGCCACAGGATCTCAGAGTAGGGCGGCAGCATCGCGTTACAGAGGACCTCAGAGCAGGTGAATCTCACCGCTCACTTTACAGACATGTAAACTGAGGACCAAGCCAGGTCTCAGAAGGGTGGAAACCCCAGGCACCAGGTCTTGGGTAGCAGGGTGTACAGGTTAAGGGTAAGAGGAGAGGAGTTTGGGACTTCTGATTAATAGACGGAGACCCGAAGTAAGAGGCATGGGATCTGAGGCAGGGCTAGAAAATTGTTCCAGAGGCTTCTGCAGGGAGGGGATGTCAATCACCTCTTTAATGTGCAGAAAATCTTTGGCCTCAAAGTTGACTCCAGAGCCCTGGACTGGGCACTCCTCGTCCAGTACGCCACAGTAGCTGACATTGGTCCTCACAGCAAATGCCACAGGTTTGTGCTGGAGAATTTGGCCATCCGTGCAAGTGAGAGGTGCCTCAGGGACCCTTTCCCCACCTCAGCACCCGGTCGGTTGGGAAGGCAGAGGCCAATGCAGTGGGAGTTTAGTGTCATCCAGAGCCTCTGTACAGCACACATACTCTTCTGTATTCAAGGACAACCTGCCCACGGCCCCTTCTGCCTGCCCAGAAGATATACCTTGGCCCTCTCGAGCTGCTGCTGTGCCTGGCTCTCCACTTCACGCCGGGCACTCTCCCGGTCCTCCTCCAGGGAGACGTCTGAGTCCAGAGATGGGCGGCTGGTATAGGAGTCGGCTGAACCCTAGGATGGGAGAGAGCCTGTGACTCCTGGGCTCAGGTGTTCGACACCACAGAGGTGCCCTCCTAGCCCCACACTGGTATCTCCGTCACTTCTGGCTTCTATATCTTCTAGGGAGATGTTGGACTCCTATGCTCCTCCATCCCCTGAAAAGGGCTCCAGGACCCCTAGGTGTTAGGGAAGCTGGTGCAATCCATATGTGTGAAGATCGGGGTCCCTGTCCCACTCCCAGCCCTATTAATACTGCAGCCTTGAACAGAGCTTTTCCTTTTTTTTTTTTTTTTCTGCAGTACTGGGGATTGAACTCAAGAACTTATGCTTGTGCTGCACCAGTGAGCTAAATCCCAGCCCTTTTCCTTTTTTTGTTTTATTTTGTTTTTCTGGGACAGTGTCTCATTATATAGCCCAGGCTGGCCTCAAACTCACCGTGATCCTCCTGCCTCAGCCTCTTGAGTGCTGGATTATAGGCATGCACCACCAAACCCAGTGGGCAGAGCTTTTACTTCTCTTTCCTTTTTTTTTTTTGATATAGGGGACTGAACTTGGGACCTTGCACTTTCGAGGCAGGCGGCGGAACCCCTGAGCTACATTCTGGGGCCAACTTGTCTTTCCTTCCTTTTCTCCCCTCTACCATGTCTTCTGAGGCAAAGGGAAAAGAGATATACTAAAGATGATAAATTGGAGATTGTAGAAGAATTGGCTCTCTTGTTCACATCAGCCTGCAAAGCAGCCTGGACATTATCCCTTTATTATGTCTGGCCAAAGTGCAGCAATGAGCCAGGTGTGGTGGTGCACTCCTGTAATTCTAGCAGTCAGGAGGCTGAGGCACAACTGCTTCATGTTTGAGGCCATCCTGGGCCACAGAATGAGTTCAAGGTCAGCCTGAACTATATAGTAAGACCCTGTCTGAAGACAAAACAAAACAAATCAAAACAGACAAACAAACCCAAAAAAGATAGTGGTTGGTCTTGAGTGTCAGGATATAACCACCACCTTCTTACTCAGGTCCCTTTCCCTACCCCAACAAAGCTTTGAAGCCTCTCCCACCTGGTGAGTCCTTGTCTTTTCAGGATGAAGCCTGCACCCAGAGCTGCCAACTCTTGGAAGTTACCCCACCCCCTTTACCCACTCCAATCCATACTTTCCTCCCTCCCACTCTGCTAGGGCAAGTGGCCAGATGGGAGCAGCAAATAAAGACACAGACCATGAGGGCAACACAGAGCTATCTCCCTGGCACAGGTGAGACTGGGCCACGGCTCCCACCCGCCTATATCCCCCTACCCCTTTCCCCAGGTCTAGGGGAGATCAGGCCCTGGAGGAAAGCCATGCCAGGCAACCTAGCAGAGGTACAGGACCCTAGGGACGTAGGGAGGGGGTTTTTGGCAAAGTGAGCAAGCAGAGTCAGTGAGTCCTCCCCATAGGAAGGGTGTTTGGGGGATGAGGGTGCATTTGAAGAGGTACAGAGTTAATCTTCAAGGCTATAAGAGAGATGCCCAAGCACGTAATGGAAGCTGGACTTTAAGACAAGTGGCTGGAAGTTAGGATGTCTGAGTTTCTCCCACAGTTAAGGCAAAGAGGAATTTTGTTTTCTGCCTCACATTTCCCTCTTTACAGGAAGAAGCCCGAGGGGCTACTTCTCTCAATTCTGAGATGTCAGTGGCAGAGAGGGGGTAGGAGCCTAGATAAAGGAGTATGTGTAGGGGAAGACCTGTAGGATCTTCTCAGGCTGAGGAACATTCCCTCAAGACCAGCATGTACGACCACTTACAGAGGACAACAGAAACCAGACTCTTAGCAGAAAAGGTAAAGTCATATACCATGCCCACTATGCCCTCCTGTGCTGGACAAGAGGACTGCTCACTTCACTGTCAGCCCAGGCCCTGAGCCTAAGCTAAAGACAAGGTCTGCAGTAGGCCAAAGGCACCGGATTAGCACAGGGGAAAGCTTTCACTTTACACAAGGAGCGCCTCCCTGCTTCTCTCCATCTCTGCTGAGAACAAAACCCGGCTCCCTTGAGGACAAAGGCTGAGCCCCAGAAAGAATCTTTGCATAGGGCAAGGGAACCTCCTTCCCAGGGTTCTTAGGACACAAGAGCTATCTCTGTGGGACATGGGAGGCTGAGAGGGTAGAGGCCAAGAGGGCTGGAAATAAGAAGCAAGGCAGGATGACCACTCAGTGTGCATCAGGTACCTCCTAGATGCCCAGATTGGTGCTCCCTGCTGCCCACATGCTCAGCCTAATTTAGTGATATTCATGCCCCTGCCTGGGGTGTCTGGGTTCGCTGGCCTCTCATCCTGGGAAGGGAATGACAGAGTCTCTCCCTCAATATTTAATGAGTTGTGCTGGAAATGGAACCCCCTTTCTATGATTCCCAAGTCTGGGCTCACCCATTTCTCGTGTTCTGGTATCACCTGAGGTCAGGGCTGCCCTGGCAAGTAGATGCTGGGGTCTTACCTCCCCTTTCCCTGCTCTGCCAAAACAGCCAGCGGCTCAGTACTTGGGAGCTGCCAGAGTTGGCATAGTGCCCTGGTGGTGCCCCTCTTGCCTGGTGAGTGTGTGGGCAGGCTGCAGCTCCTTTCTTGCCTGGCATGGGGGAAGGAGAGGAGGGAGATGAGCCGGTGGATTTATTTAGAGCCTGATCTCCCTCCTACTGCTTCAGAGGGGGCCTCGAGAGAGCAAGGAGCCAGGCAAGAGGAAGAGAAGTGGGGGAGGGCGATCCAGGAATCAGAAAGGGACCAGGAGGAGCAATGGGTCAGCAGGCTGCCCTCAAACCCACCCATGTGTCAGCCTTCTCCTTGCAAGGGCCCTTGCCTTCTCACCAGGGACAGGAAGAACCTCCTAGGGCCCTGCAACCCCACAGAGAGGCTCATTTTCAAGCTCACCTTGGCACCCTGGGATAGGCCAGCTGTCCCTTCAACTGACAGAAAGAGGTGTCCACCAGAGCCTCGAAAATCATCTGCTCTAGAGGCAACGTCATTAGCCCCAAAGGCCCCTTGGAAAATTGGGCTCAGGAGGAGTCCAGTCCCTGAAAAGGACTGACAGCTGTGTGTTCTACATCTCAGCACTCATGTAGCCCAGAGATGGGAGAAAACTCCACCCCACGGCGCTCCAGGCCCAGGACGCACACCTTCCACACCTGTCAGGGCCCTTCCAAGCCACCTAGTGGTTCTCTCCCCTGAAGGCCTTCCTGGTGGGACATCTGAGGGAGGGGGCTGCTCCCCATCTTTCCAGGCATTCTCCCTTCTCTCTGAGCTCCTGGAATCACTGCCTAATGAGCTGATTTGTCTCAGTGGGTCAGGAGATAAAAGCAAAGAGGAGAATTAAATATTTATCGGTTGCCTGGTTCTCTGAGCAAAGAGCTTCCTCTTCATCCCCAGGCCCTCAGCTCCTCTGGCCTCACCTCCAGGCCCTCCATGCTGAGCAGCTCAGGACTCCCACTGCTCTGAGGAAGGCTTGGTAGAAGGCTGGGGAATGGATGGAGCTCAGTCAGATGGCCCACTCATGTGCTGGGTGCCCAGGTTTTAGCTGGGAGCGAAACTGGGCTAGAGAGAGGGCAAAGAGACAAGGCAATATGCAGAGATGGAGGGGAGAAAGGGAGAAAGGGGCTCAAGTTTTATGATTCTGTCTGAAGAAGCTACTACCTGACTCCGATGTTCTCCCAGCTCCCCAAATTGTCGTTTACTTGAGGTACAGGTCTGGAGTGTGGCCCTCCCCCTAAGCGCCAGCTTCCCTCCAACTGTTGTGTTCAGACCCCCCCAACCCTGAATTTGGAACTCCATACACTGTGTATTGCATCTCCACGACCTCGGACCCGCAGCCTCCAGCCCTTCCTCGCCTGCCCCTTTTGTCCTGGGGCTCCGGGGCCACCTGCTCGAGCCTTCCCCCAACACTGCCTCCTCGGGACACATACCCCAGCCCGAATCCAGGTCCGGGGCAGTGGGGAGCCCTTTCCTAGAGCGCGCCCCTACGCGTCCTGCCCAGCCAGGAAGGCCTTTTTTCAAAGTCCTGAACTGGGGGAAGGGTTAAAGGGAGAGGAGGTGTCACCCCCACCCTCCGCGGGCACTCACCGCCTCCGAGTCCTCAAACCCGGGCACGTAGGAGTCGTCATACATGGGGGAGTCCGAGTGGGGGGAAGCGCGCGGCGCCGGGGGCGGGAGCGGCCCGGAGGCTGGGGCGCGGACAGCGGGCCGCGCCCGAGATGCCACCGAGCCCGGCAGCCCTGCGGGCGGCGGCGGAGAGCGCGAGAGAGCGCGAAGGAGCGGGCGAGCCGCGAGGACCAGCTGCTCGGAGCTCAAATCACCGCTCCCCTCCCCACCCCCCAAACCCAGCCGGTCCCACCCCAAGAGCCGAGCGCGGCTGAGGAATCTGGCGCCGGCTCCCGCAACAATAGTGCCCGCCCACCTGACGCCCTCTGGGCCGGCGAGGGCGGCGCGCCCGGGGAGCCTCGAGCAGGGGGAGGTGGGTCCCCGGCACCTCCGGGGCAGGGGCTGCGGGGAGGGAGGGAGGAGAGGCTGCGGGTGGGGCGGGCCTCGGCGGCAGGAGGCGGGGCGAGGAGAGATGAGGAGACAGCTGCGCTCGCTCCGCCACCCGGGAACTGCTCCGCCGGGAAACAAAGGGCTGGCGCGGGGGAGGGGGCGCGGCGGCCGGACCGCGACCTGGGGAGAGCGGGGAGGGCGCGGGTGACGGGAGGGCAGGAGACAGCGTGACGAAGGAGGGGGAGGAAGGAGGAGCAGACAGGAAAATGAGGAAAGACGGGCGCGGGGCGGGGGTCCCAGGTGAGAAGGCGGCGGGTCTGGCCCCAGGCGACTCCGAAAGCAAACCCGGCAATAGTACTGGGGAAGTATGGATCAGGCGGCCCCAGGCCAACGCCCTGAAAGGAGCCCAACAAGTGCCCGGCCCCCTAGTGCTAGCTAGGCTGCAGCAAAGGGCAGTGTCGCCCTACCCCTGAGAAGGGGAAAAGTTCCGATGGGTTGGGTATCCCCCCACTCCCACACCTGTTGTGAGGATAGATTGCATCCTAGTCTGGCCAGGATGGAGGTTGCTGTCAAGGGTCGTGTCAGACATTGCTAAGGCTTCCTTGGGATCTGGGCAGAACATGGGTGTTTTAGGTTAATTTAAAGGAATACAGGAGGAAACTAGAGGGTGGAAGTGCGTGTGCGTGCGTGTGTGTGTTTGTGTGTGTGTGTGTGTGTGTGTATTCTGGGTGGAACGAAAGATAGGAGCCATGTACACTGGAGTTGGAAAAGGGAAAGGGCAGTGAATCTCCCTCTTTTACAAAAGGCGGGGGCGGGGAAGCAGTATCCTGCTTCTAGCCTCCAAACCACCACTCTCTACACCACTTAAGTTTTCAAAGGAGCACGAGATTTGAAAGAGTAGCAGCCCTTACCTTAAAGAAACTTTCCCCGAAGATCTACCACCTTTTTTTTTTTCATCTGAGCAAAATTGTTGCTTTAAATTTTGAACACCCACCTGGATGCCCCAAGAGAAGGATGTGAGATACATACGGGTTACACTTGGACCTTGCACTTTTGTCTATGCTCTTGTTCCTAAGCTAGGCGCTTTTCCATTCTCAATTTCTCACTCCCAGGAGGGTGAGTTCAGGAAGCTGCTCATCTCTTTACCACCCTGGGCCAGAGAGAGAAATCAGCAAGCCAAAATTTGAAAGGATTTGATGAAATCTATGACAAAAGGGACAATGCACAGAAAAGACCACCCAAACCAACTGGCTTCCCACCCGGGCCACTTCTTCCTGTTCCTTTGGCAAGAAAAGAGAAGAAGCCTCATTTTAAGATTGTCCTTAGTCCACCTACTCCCGTGGGTTCTTTCTCCTGCTGGAATTAGCACAAAACTTTGTTGGAGGCCCTGTGGCTGAGGGGCTCAGTCACAATTGAGACAGGCAGTCAGCTCTCACAGTTCCCTCCTGAGTGCTGCATATTTAGGGCTTAGCTATATATTGGGGTTTTCTGTATTGGAAGTTCTCTGACAGTCTTCACTCTTTGATGCCCTTTCCCAGGTCCTTGGTGTTCCTTGTATCCTCTCTTTTCATTGAATCTCAATTCTTCCTCTTCCTCCAGCACCGAGAGAGATGTGAAAAAGTAACACCCTCAAAGCACTCTTCTGGGAGGTGGTCCTAATGGTTTTCTCACATCTCTGAATCTACTCTCTTGGCCTGTCCTTTTGAGACTCTCCCCACCCACAGCGGGTGCTGGGAGTGCATGTAACAGTAGATCTGCCATCAACAGCATTTCTTCCTCACACATCTAGCTGTTTTCATCCCCTGCTGGGACAATGTTGTCTAGGTCTGCTCCTGAGGCATGAGTTGTCATGCCAACAACTCCCAGGAGATGGGTTCTAGTTCCTCATTCCTGGGTCCATCCCCTGGGTCCTGCAGGTGCTTCAGAGCATCCCCCCTCCTCCCAATCACTGCTGCCCAATGCCCCTTTCATTTCTCACCTCACCCACGCCTGCCTACTCGAGCCAGTTGTCACATGGAAGGACATACAAGGAAAAGCTTAAATAAAGCGGTTAGGGAGTTAGAGTTCTTAGGAGCCTCTGAAATACATTCTATCCTCTAAGTGTACTAGGAAGTTGGGCAGATCCCAATCCCTGGGCACTGAATGGGGGAAACCGAGGCAAGAGCTACAAGTTCCGGACCGGGTGGAGGTCCCTAGCACAGGCAGTTGTTAGGCTGGCCCCAGGGAATTCAGACACAGGTACCACGGAAGCTTGGCACAGCCCTCTTAAGCTAGCAACAGTTCTGGCTCCCCAGTGAGTTCCCCCTCTCCCATCCCAGTCCCAATACCTGCCAGTGCCCCTTCCACCCTTGGCTTTACCGCCTCCGTTTCCCTCCCTCCCCATGCTTCAGTCTTCCCCAAATGCCGGCCCTCTTAGCTTGGAGCAGAGCTCTCTTCCCACCTACTGGGGAGGGCCCCCTCCCCCGCAGTTACCTCGTTCAGCAGGAAGGTTGCACTGGAGTCAGAAAAAGACATAGACCGGGCTAGCGGCCTCTCCCCTCCCCCGGGCCAGGGGCTCCGAGGCAGGAGCAGAACCCGGCCGCTGCTCTGCACACTGGCTCCCGCCTGCACGCCTGGCCTCGCCCCACGCTCGCCCGGCTCCACCACCCGCTCCCCTCCCTGGCTCCAGGTTCCTCCCCTTTTTCCCCTCCCTCCCTTTCCCTTTCTCGCCGCCTTCGTCAGTCTCTCTTGCTTTCCCTTCGCCTTCAGTCTAGCCTCTCTCCACTTCCGCCTTTCCTTTCCGCGATCCCTGTTCCCTGTTCATCCCCATCTCTCTCCCTCCCTCCCGGTCTTCCCCTCCCCCTCCGCTTCTTCCACAATCTCCGCCCCAAGAAGGGTAGGGACTCGAGCTCTAGCCGCTGCAGGCCGTCGGGCGGGAATGGTTCACAGGCTGCCCAGGCACCTGCGCTCTAGGAAGAAGGTTCTGCTCGCCCCCAACCCTTGCTCCACACACCCAGCGCCCAGCGCCACACCCCAGGAAGAAAAGCGCGGGGATCCGGCGGCGGCTGGGACCTGGACCTCAGCGGAGGAAAGGACCTAAAAGGAAGAATGCTGGTGTTCCGCTTGCTTGTCCAAGCCTCAGGGCGCGCCCTCTGGGTTCCCGGGGAGCCAAGTTCATCTGCCCCTCCCAGGCGCGGACCCTGTGTTTCCTGCGGGATCCATTTGGAGACAGCCTGGCCGAAACGCGCCCCCGCGCCCGGGCAATCTCTAGGATCACCCCTCCCCTCCCGGTTCGGGCGCCGAGGGTCTCAGTTCCGAGTAGGGAAGGACGAGGCAAAACGAAGCGACTCCTCCCCGGCCCGCTGCAGCGCCCCCTGGGCTTCCTGGTCGGGGTGGCCGAGCACGCCCTCCAGGTGGCGGCAACCCAGGTCCGCCCTCTTGCCAGCAGGAGGCGCTGCCCTAGCCGGGCGCAGCCCGGATGCGGACCCCCAAACCTAGGACTAACCCCTCTCCCAGTCTTCTCCAGGAACTGCAGTCCCACCTCCAGATCCCCTGGAGGGGACCCCAGGCTGCACTCTATACCCACCCCTGTGAGGCTCGAGAGATCCACGTCGCCCCGGGCTCTAACCGGTCCTACCTCCATCCTCGTCTCAAGGGGCGCCCCACTGGGCCGGGCAGCGTCCCAGCCGGGCCTGGGCAGCAGGGAGCGTAGAGTCGCGGGACCGCTCCTCGGGTCAGTACCCCCTCCCGCGCCCTCGGGCGGGCACGTCAAACAGGACAAGCCCAAGTTCTGGCGGGGGAAGGGGGGAGTGGGGATGTAATCCCAGTCGCCTCTCTCCCTGCACCCTTCTGAACTGTTCAGCCTCTTTGGTCCTGCCACACACCCCAGCACCTAGGCTGGACCCTTCTCCACTTAAGCGACAGGGAGATAGACCTGCGACCCAATGACCTCAGCACCATCTAAAACTCTACTTTCCCCAGCTCTTTGAATGTACTTCCCTGGCGGGGGGGCGGGGGGGTGGGCTTCAGGACCTCTCCTCTCGATTCTCCTATTCCCAGAGACTCTCGGGAGACTGTCTCTCCCTTTCTGTTCAGCTGACATTCCAGGAGAAGCTAGCTCGGAGAAGACCGTCTCCCCACCCCAATTCCTTTTCAGGCTGGATTCAACCTGGAAAGTGCTTTGGGAGGGCGCTGCCTCCCCTCCCTCTGTGGTCTAGTCCGGGGATCTTGTATCCCCTACCCCCACTCACCCCTAAGTTACTCAGGCCTTCAGAAGACATAAAGAGACCGTGTGTGATTTCAGTATGTGAGTGGAGGTTTTTGTGCTCTTCGGTTTTGTTTGTGGCTCTAATAGAAGGAGCAAAAGCTTTGCCATTCATTTGGCGATACAGGAGGGAGAAACCCCTCCTCCCCTCTGCTGACCACAGCTAATGGAGTAGCTCCTTTGGGCCTTAGGGCAGCTTGAGTTTCCATTGGAGAAGCAATTGTCCCTGGCTCCCCTTGCCCCCCTTCCTCTGCTCCCTCTGCCTGAACCTACAGCCTAGAAAACATCTTCACCTTTTAAAAATAGAAATATCAATTACTTCTCCCAGAGCCTATCAGAGGGGATCTGAGGTGCATAGGGGCAGTTCCACACCCCTCACTTTTTCTCAATTCCACCCCAGCTGTTGCACCGCAAACCCCTTCTCCATCTGCTACACAGAAGAGGTAGCAACCTCAGAGCTAGAGCCCAGAGCCCAGTCTCCAGCCCCAGAACAGTCCTCTCCCAGACCCCTCCTGTGAGATGACCGGCCCCATTTTCCCTCTCTGGGACCCTCCCAGAACGTGCCCTCTTTCTCCCCACTCAGGGCTGCTCAGGTCCCCTTCTCCACTCTGACCTCACAGCATCTGAACAGGGCACTCTAAGAAGGGCCTCTATCTCGAATAGCTTCCTGGGACCTGTGCCCTCTGTAGGCCCCTTCAGGCCCTGGGCTCTAACATACAGCCCCCCATGGCTGCCTGAGCAGCCTTCAGCCCTGGGCTCAGCTCACCTTGACTCCTGACCCCCAAGGTCCTCAGGTTGCCAGGACTCAGGAGATTTGGCAGGGCCCCTGCTGGGCCTCCTGGCCAATCTGGGCAGAGGTAGCTCTGCATCAAGAGGTTGCCCTAGTGATGTAGAGCTGGATTTCAGTCTCACTTGCATGACTGTGCTTGGTGGGCCTGGTATTTGAAATATCTGTATACCACTAGGACAGAGATCACTACTGTATGTCTATTCCTTTGTTTCTATTCTAACGGCCCAAAAAAGATCCCTAATCCTTCTCTTTTGAGAAAATTCTGCAGAAGTAGCTTCAAGAGGGAATCCCCGTTGACAGCTCCAGATATTACTTTGGGGAAGTTCCGACATCAACCTCTATCTCTCTGGCTACAATCAGTCTTCTTTTCCTGACCTCAGCCTCTGGGCTGACAGTGTTATTTGATGCTCCAAGGCACTTTCAGGATCCATCCCCTGATGTAGCATTTGCTATAAATATGTCTGAAGAGTTTCTTGCTGACAGTGTCCAGAAAGACTGCACCCTCCTTCCTGAAACCAGGCCTCTTGAGGGCCTGGCAAGTCAGCCATGGCTTCCAGAGCCAGCTTTGGCCCACTCTGGGGGCAGACACTGTGACTGTTCTGTAGATGTGGGGGTTCTTCCTCTCACCTGTGAAGGGGGGAGATGAGAGGGCTGAGGTGCTCGGCTCTCAAGCCTTTGCTGCCTGTGGTCTGGTTTTGCATGACACATAGTAGGTGCTTGTTTGTTTTAGTCTTAGATCTTGGTTACCCCTTGGCTAAGATCTAGGTTGATCCATTGGGTCCATTGCATGTGCTGATTCCAGTTCCACAGAATGGATTGGAATAGGAATGAGGCTGGAATTTGAGCAGAACTCTAGGGCTACCCCAAGTGGAAGAAAGTGTATGGAAGACAGAATCCCTAGGATGGCCTAGGGATGGAGAGGAGAGTAAGGAGGTCAGGGGGGCTGGACGTTACCACCTTCTCATCTCATGAGAGGCAAAGAACTGCTCTTGCCAAACTCCTAACCCTTTAGGATTCTGAATCACAGCACTGCTCGAGGGTTAGTTCTTGATACCCACCCACCCATCCACCCCCACACACACTATTTACAAGGTTTGTAAACTGCAGAGGTTTCCAGGGAAGCTGGGGTTGAGGCAAGATAGGGATGGATGATGGGGATGGATGTGGAGATCCTGGAGGAGGTTCTGAGATTATGGGCCTAAGTGGTGAGGGCTCTTTGGAGGAACTCAGTGGCAACTGAAACAGTGCAGGGCTTCCAAAGCCTTGGGGCTAGGGGTCTTGGGCATCCTTTAGGAGAGGTATCCTGGAGATACCTGGGCAAGAGGCTGACCCTGTGTGAACAGCTGGAGGGAGGTGAAGCACTGTTGGGGTCCTTCTCTGCCCACTGGCTCACTGCAGTGTGTGGCCTTTATCATGGATTCCTGATCACAAAGAACAGGGGAGAGGTGCCAGCATGGGCTTGGAGACTGGGTATCTTCTATTCATTCCACCTGCCCTCCACCCCGTCCCTTCTTAGTGTAAGGCTCTGATTGTGGTAACCATCGCTGGCTTCAGAGCAAGGGCATGATGCCTGCTGCCTCCCTGGGAGTGAATTATTGAAGAGTGCATAGTGCTAGCTGCTCACAGCATCAGCCCCTTGGGCACAACACTGCCTCTTAACTCTGCTTCTCACTGCTGGCAGGGTAGAGTCCTGGACCCTGAGAAGGTATGAGGGAGAAGCAGGAACTGGACAGGGGTGGGGAAGAGGGGCCTTGGGCTTTGAAGAGAAGCCTCCCTGGAGGAGAGAAGTCGGCTGGTAAGGAGTGTTGGCCTCATGCCTGTAATTCCAGGCTGAGCAGGAGGATTACAAATTTAAGTTCTGCTTAGACAATTTTCTTTTAAAAACAGTGTGTGTGTGTGTGTGTGTGTGTGTGTGTGTGTGTGTGAGTGAGATAGCTTAGTGGCAGAGTGCCCATTGCTTTGATTCCCCAGAACTACACCAAAAGAAGGTGGGGGGCAGGACATGATGGTACACGGCTGTAATCCCAGCACTTGGGAGGCTGAGACAGGAGGATCACTGTGAGTTTGAGGCCTGCCTGGGCTACATAGTAAGTTCAAGGCCAGCCTGAACTACATAGAGAGACCCTGTCTCAAAAAAAAAAAAAAAAAAAAAAGTGGGAGGAGGATGGAGAGAGGGAGAGAAAAGGGCACTTTTAGGGCACAAAAAGCTGGTGGCCAACCTGGAGCCAGGTTGGGAAGGGGAACTGGAAGACCCTCAACCCAAGTAGCTGCCCAGAGGTAGAGGTTTGGACTTCATAAGCATCTTGGGTAACAGCCAGGAGTTTGGGTTCTTCCTTGAATGGCCTGAGCTCAGCACCCACCGGTAAGGGCTGAGGTCATTCAGGGTTGCTCTGGGAGGTCTCCATGCCTCCGTTGCAGATAAGGGCCCACAGGGGTGGGGTGGGGAGCAGTTAAGTGTCAGGGTCCTCCATAGATCTTCTAGCATCTTGGAAAGAAGGCAGGATTTGGAGTCTGAAGACCAGAGAGCAAGTCCTGATTGTGCCATTCACTAATTGTAGGTCATGTATTATCTCAGAAACTTACCTTTAAAAAAGGGGAAGAACAATGTTTGCTTATCATAAGGTCCTGTGAGAATTCAACAGGAACATTTCTGTTTCATAAAGCATAAGTTGTTATATCAAAGTTAGTTATTATTGGGGTAGGAATATCACAAATAGGGAAGCAGCACATAGTGGAAAGAACCCAAACAGGGTCAGTGACCAGGATCTTGGATCCTGCCCTCTGACTAACCCACAGAAAGACCTCTAAGGTTCCTTCCACTTCCGAGATTAAATGACTTGCCAACAGCCACAAGTAGTCAACAACTGGATCTAGATTCAGACCCAGGTCTTCCGATTCTACCTCCTCAGTTCTTTCCATTCCGGTGCTTGGGCCTGATACTCTGATCCGCTGGGACCTTCCAGTGCTCAGCACCAGGGACTTCCCCTGAAAAGTCCCCCACAGCCGGATGCCACAGTGATTAGCATTTCATTCTTTTGTATTGTGCCTGGCCACACCCCTTTCTCCTTCAAGAATAATGCGGTGAGTACATTTCTTAACTTTTCGTGGGGCAGCATGAATAATATTATCAAGTATTTGGAATGCAGTTTTTAAAATTACCTTTTATTGTTAGAGAAGCAGTGCCTATGTATTGTGAAAAATTAGAAAATTCAAATAAGAAATAACACAAATCAAAACATCATGTTCTCACCACCCAGAAATGACCAAGTATGAATACTTTTTTTTTTGGTACCGGATATCAAACTCGGGTCCTTGTGCTTGCGAGGCAGGCAGCGGAACCACTGAGCCAAATCCCCGGCCCAGTATGAATACTTTTGATGTGATCTGTCTGGAGTGTTTTTCTTTCTCTCTCTCATTTTTTTTTTTTAAAAGCAGAGTTCTACCTCTAAACTACCTCCTCAATTCCCAGGAGTTTGATTTTGGCATGAAAAGAAAAAAAAAAAAGAAAAGCACAGAATGAAATATAACTCAATCATATAGAGTGTACAAATACTAAATGTACAACTTGATGAATTTTTGCCTTGATATTTATTTTTCATCTGTGTAACCATATCCAAATCCAGATTAAGACATTATCCTCACCCTAGAAATTTTCCCTTACCAGTTAGTCCCTTCCAGGTTAGTATCCAGACTTCTGTGGGTATGGTTATTCCGATTCTTATCATATTATAGATTTACCTGTCCTTGAACTTCATCTAAAAGGGATGGTACAGCCAGGGATTTAGCTCAGTGGCACCATGCCTGCCTCGAAAGCGCAAGGTCCTGAATTCTATCCCTGGTACCAAAAAAATGGATAAATAAAATAAAAATAAAAGGGATGGTACAGTGTGCATCTGTAATGTTTTGTATCTGGTTTCTTGATTCATCCTTACCAACATTTTAGTCATTTTCACCTCAATTATTATTCAGTTATTATCATAATTTCATTATCTGTTTTTCTGTTGAGGAACATTTAATTTGTGATGCTGGGGATTGGACACATGGCCTCTTATGCATGCTAGGCAGGAACCTTACCACTGAGTTACCCTGAAAAACATTTAGAATAATTCCAAGCTGGGTATTCTGAATAAAATTGCTATGAACATTTCTTTTTTCTTTCTTTCTTTCTTTCTTTCTTTCTTTCTTTCTTTCTTTCTTTCTTTCCTTTTCTTTTTGCTACGAACATTTCTCAATGGCTTCTGGTAGACACAGGAATTCATTTCTCTGGGATATATATCTAGAAATGGAACTGTTGGGTTATAGGATAGGTTGTATGTCTTCATACATACATACACACTTTTTTTTTTTTTTTTAGCAAAATGAGATCACAATGAACATGCCATTATGAACTTGCTTTTTTTTTTCACCCAATGGTCTTCATTTTTCTTTTAAAAAAATTTTTCTATTTCATTAATTTTTATTTTAGTTAGTATTCAAATCTCCCAATTGATCCAAAAATGTCTTTGACAGCTGATAAGCCAATCAGCACCCAATGGAAGACCAGACTTTGAACACATGCTCAGTTCTTTCCTGTCTGGACTAGTTTATAGGGCTACTCATAGCATGACAGCTTACTTCTGACAGAAAGAGGGGTGGATAAAAGTCAAAGTATTTTTGTCACCTAAGTTTAAAGGTAATATCTCATCATTTTTGCTGCATTTTATTCTTTAGAAAGGAATCAGCAGGTCCACATTCAGAGAAGGCAAATACCCTTACCCCTATTTTATGCACAGGAAAACAGCCTCAAAGGGAATTTCCTTTTCCATCCTACCTAAAGTAGGTCCCTCCAGTTACCCTTTATCACATGTTGCTTTCCTGCTGCACACTTTTTCTGACTAGACTTTTTAAAGAGCAATTTCAAATTCACAGCAAAGTTGAGTGTCAGAGAGTTCCCAAACCCCTTCCCCCTACACATGCATAGCCTCACCCATCAGCATCCCACTCCACACCATAGAGAAAAATTTGTTAACTGAATCTACTCTGACACATCATTACAATCCGAGATCTACACTTTACCATGAGTTTGCTCTTGATGTACATTCTCAGTCTGGACAAATGTACAACAGGTTCCCACTGGCACAGTATCACACAGAGGAGTCCTAAACACATTCTGTGCCCTGCCTATTCATCCTTCCCTCTGTCCTACCTAATCTCTGGCAACTACCAATCTTTTGTCTCTAGAGTTTTGCCTTTTTTAGAATGTCATATACTTGAAATCACACAAAATATAGTGAGATTGTGCAACACGCTTTTCTTTTCTTTTTTTTTTTGGTACTGGGGATTGAACTCAGGACCTTCTGCTTTTGAAGCAGGCGCCGGAACCACTGAGCTAAATCCCAGGCCCATCACACCCCTCGCTTTTCATTTTTGTCTGCTTGTTTATCGGCTGCCTCCCTGGATTAGAATGCAAGTTTTATGAGACCAGGAACTATGTGTGAGTTCTTATCATTGCAGCCCCGGCACCTAAAGTTGTGCTTGCAGCCTAACAGACATAAATATGTGTTGAAAGGAAGAATAGGCCCGGTGTGATGGCTCACATCTGTAATCCCAGCACTCCAGAGGCTGAGGTAGGAGGGTTGCTACACACTGGAGGCAAGCCTGGGCTACATAGTGAGTTCAAGGCTCCCCTGAGCTAACTAGTGAAAGCCCGTCTCAAAAAACCAAAAAATAAAAATAAAATTGAAAAAAAAATTAAGAAGACTAACAACATTGTGAATATTTCCCTGAAAATTTTGATATCTGGGGGAAATGCCAAATACTAAATTCTTCCTAAATAAATAATTGTTGGGCCAGGGATTTAGCTCAGTTGTTCCAACACCTGCCTTGTAAGCGCAAAGACCCGAGTTCAATCCCCAGTACCAAAAAAATAAAAAATAAGAATAAAAATATAAATAAATAAATAAATAAATAAGTGTTCAGTGGCCCTGCTTTGCTGGCACCTGACATGATGCCTATTGGGTCAATATTTATGGTTGCAAAAAAAAAATTTATGGTTGCATCCTCTATCTCCCTCCGTGGAAAACGTGAAATTTCAGAGGATCATGGTGTCCTATTAACTTTCCGCACTTGGAATATTTTTCTGCTGGTATCATAACTCAAAAGACTTAGCATTTTTTGTTTGTTGGTTGGTTGGGTTTTGTTTGTTTGTTTTATTTTTTGAGTCAGGGTCTCCCTTTGTAGTTCAAGCTGGCCCTGAACTCATTATGTAGCCCAGGCTGGCCTCAAACTTGCAGTGATCTTCCTGCTTCAGCCTCCAGAGTGCTGGGTTTGCAGATGTACACCACCACACCCAGCTCTAATTTTTTATCTTGAAAAATTTTAACCTTCGTAAAATTGACAAGAATGTATCTACCTTTCACCTAGATTCACTGGCTGTCAATGCTTCCGCATGTGCTTTTATCTCTTTGTAGGTGTGTGATTTTGATGAACCATGTAAAAATCAACTTCATACCTAGACACTTCACCCTGTGTTTACCAAACATGTTTATATATAGACATTTCTATATAACCACAAGACAGTTACACTCAGGAAATTTAACATATATACATGATTACCTAATCAAAATCCCCCCAACTACCCCATTAGTATCTTTTTAAAAAAATCTGGGATCTGATCAAGTTTCATGCACTATGTTTAGTTATTATACTTAGTTAATTAAAACTATTAATTTGAAGGCCGGGGATTTAGCTCAGTGGTTCCGCCACCTGCCTTGCAAGGGCAAGGTCCCGAGTTCGATCCATGGTACCAAAAAAACCCCCCAAACGATTAATTTGTTCACTTTTTTCCTTCCATAACACTGATATTTTTGATGTTAGCCTGGCCCTTCCATTTGTTTTCAGATACCATTTTCTTAATTTTTTTTTGGTACTGGGGATTGAACTCAGGTCCTTGCACTTGCACAGCAGGTGGCGAAACCACTGAGCTAAATCCCCGGCCAATTTTTTTTGTTTGATTTTTGTTTTTTGAAGCAGGATCTCCCTTTGTAGTTCAGGCTGGCCCTGAACTCAAATGTAGCCCAGGCTGGCTTTGAACTCGTGGCGATCCACCTCCCTCAGCCTCCTCAGTGCTGGGATTACAGGCATGCACCACCACACCCGGCATACCATTTTCTTAATTTTATCTACATTGAGCTCTAGAGAATTTGGGGCTATTGGGACATACGCTAGTATGCATATTTTTATAGTACTGTGGGTGAACACTGGGTCCTGTGTGTGCTAGGCAAGGGCTCTGCCACTGAGCTATGTCCCCAGCATGAGTATGTTTGGAGCATGCAGCCCAACTGTCTTAGAAATGTCCCTCAGTTTTTCTCTTTGTGACCAGATTCAGTATGAACACCACTGTTAAGAATACTACCTAGTTACACGGTGTCTTTCCCACTGCATCCCTTTAAGGGCACATGATAGCCGATTGTCCCGATTTTGGTGCTGTTAAATTTGATCCCTTGGTTAATTAAGGTGGCTTCCGGCTTCCGGGGCACTTTTCTTAACCAGGGAGGATGTTACCTTCTAGAGGAGGAGGGAAATAAAGAGGGCTGCCAGGAAAAATGAGACCAGAGAAGATGTCTAGAAAGGAAAGGCTCTAGTTCTTTTTAATTTTTTCTGGGGCCAAGACTGTAGGAATTGATCACGCTCCCTGCCATGGAGGTAGCAGCCCTGGCTTCTGTCTCAACAGCTCAGCAGCAGAGTCCTCCCTTCACCTCCTCTCCTCCTGGGCTTAAGTCCTAAACTGAGAGCTGAGTTCCACCTGGGTCAAAACCAAATCAAAAGAAGGTCTTGCCCTAAATGCCTGACCCCCAAATGTGCTTGTGCCAGCAGTGCTGGCAGCCTGCAGGGGAGATACCTACCACATTTCCCCCCGGAAAAAAAAGACTTAGTTAGAAAATAAGCCTGAAAACTAGATATCAAAAGCGTCAGCCCCAATCAGCCTATCCTTGCCTTACCCTTGACAGGCTCCATGAAAGCCCTTTTTTAATTTTAAGACAGGATCTCACTAAATCTCTAAGTTGTCCAGGCTGGGCTAAAAAAAAAAAAAAGCCAGATATACACAACCAAATACTATGTGGCCCTAAAATAGGGGGAAATTGTGTGTCATTTGCAACGATATGGGGTGAACCTAGAAGACATTATCTTGCTTCTGTGTGTGGACTCTGAAAAAGTTGAACTCACAGAAAGAAAGAGTAGAATAATGGTTACCAGGGGCAGGGTTGGGTAGAGGAGATATTTATCAAAGGATGCAAAATTTCAGTTTGATAAGAGAAGTAAGTTCAAGAGATCTATTGTGCAATATGCTGATGAATATACTTAATATCAATGGATGGCATTCCTGAAAATTGCTAAGGGAGTAGATTTTGAGTGTTCTCACCACAAAAACGAGATAAGTATGTGAGGTAATGAATATGTCAATTAGCTTGATTTAGCCATTTCATAACATGTACATATTTCAAAACATGTTGTACAGAATAAATATATACAATTTTGTCAATTAAAACAACAAACAAATAAAATGTTAAAATTTAAAAAAATTCTTATAGCATCAAAATAGCATCATTCCTAATACACCTAAAAATAATTCTGAGCTAGGGATGTAACGCAGTGTGAAGACCCTGGGTTCAATCCCCAGTACAAAAGAAAAAAAAAAGGGGCTCAGGGCTCAGTAGTAGAGACCTTGCTTAGCCCTAGCCGGTACTAGACCCAGGACTCCATCTGCAGCTTTGAAAAAAAGATTCTATTTAATACACAGAGTATCTTCAAATTTCTCCTTTGTAAGAGGGGTTAACTTTGATGAGTTTGGGCTTGGAAGGGACTTTAAAAGCCCCCAAGCAGGAAGTGGGATTTTGAAGAGGGCCTGAATGATGACTAATGGCCTCCTATCTGTGGCAAGCAGGCCAAGATGGCCACAAATGATCCTTATCTCCTAGTATTCATGCCCTTGCATATTTCCTTCCCCTTGAGTATAGGCTCGCCTAGGTACTTGCTTCTAATCCAACAAAAATGATGGATGGTACACCTCAGGACCTTGTGCTTGCCAGGCAGGCATGACACCACTGAGCTACACCCCTGGCCTCAAGGGATGGTATATCTTTGATTAGGCTACAAGAGATTTCAACTTCTGTTTTGCTAGCAGACTCTTGATGGCTTGGAGGAAGCAATCCCCCACATACATATTGGGGATTGAACCCAGGGGCTTCACAATGATCTACATCCAGCCCTTTTTTTTTTTTTATTAATTTTGAGACAGGTTCTCACTACGTTGCTAAATTGCCCAGGCTAGGCCCAAATTTGTTTTTGTTGTTGTTGTTGGGGTTGTTTTGTTTTTTTTGAAACAGGCTCTTGCTAAGTAATTCAGGCTAGCTTTGAACTCACTATGGAGCCCAAGCTGGCCTCGAACTTGTGGTGATCCTCCTGCCTCAGCCTCCTGAGTACTAGGATTACAGAGTTGTACCACCATTCCTGGCCTACAAACTGCTATATTGGAGTGTCTCTGAGGCAAGGAACTACCTTCAGTCCAACATCAGACAAGGAATCAAATCCTGTCAACAACTACATGAGCTTAGGATTGGATCCTTTTTCATTTTAGTCACTTTATGAGACCGGAGCCCCAGCTGACCCCTTGTTTATAGCTTTATGTGACCCCAGAGCAGAGTACCCTTCTAAGCCATATCCAGACTCCTAATTGGTAGAAACTCTGAAATAATAAATGTGTGTTGTTTTAAGCTACTAATTTATCATGATTTGGTACTCGGGAACAGATAGCTCATATACTAATTTATTGGTTTTTTTTTTTTGGTACTGGGGATCGAACTCGGGACCTTTTGCTTTCAAGGCAGGCGGTGGCACCACTGAGCTAAATCCCTGGCCCTCATATACTAATTTAATAAAACAGTCTTACATATGTAAGTCATCACAATTTCTTTTACTGAGGAAGAAACTAAGGCTCAAAGAGGCTTGATCCATTTTCCAGTGTACCAGTCATCTTCTTGGTTGCAAAAATAGAAACAGACTGTAACTAATGTGAGCAGAAAAGACATTTATTGGAAGGATAGTGGTCACAGAATTGAAGGAAAGCCCAGAGTACCAGGTTTAAAAACCAGGCAGGAACAAAGGGAAATTAGGCAGCAGGAACAATAGAAGTGTCTGCTGACAGCAGAGTGAATTCTAAAGTGCCCTCCCTTCACATCTGCAGCTTCAGCCTCAAAGCTTCTGGCAGAGTGTCTGCTCAACTGAGCTTGAGTGAGTTCTGTATGCGCTGGTGACTGGGACTGCTTGCAATAGATGCTCAAAAATGACTTATTCAACTTATAAGTAAAAGGTGATTCTGGAATGGTACAAATAATACGTTGACAGCTAGCTCATACCTTGAAGTCTCCGACTCTGATGTAGCCCTTTGTTCTAATGAATTGACTCTTCCAGCCCTTCCTAGGATTTCCAGAATTTCCCAAACTGGCCCTAGGAGCTTGTGAGCTTCTGATTAGTGAAATGCTAGAGTAACTATGGGCAGCCGTGTCAGGAATATGCCACCAGAGGGCATAGGAGACTCATAAATTTTACCAGGGAGGGGGGTGTGGGAGGGAGTTGATGGGGAAGAATAGGGTGGTGGTGAAGGTGGAGGAAGTCTGGCTTGAGTGAGGCTGTCAAGGCTGGGTTGTGGTTGTGGACATCAAGAGGTTTCTCTGGTTCTTGTGGCTCGAGCTGCACTCCTCTCCCCACTCTGAAAGCTTTGGATTCCCCTGGTCTTTGCTTTGAGACCTTGAGAGGACTTTGAACTCCTCTTTTTATGACATCAATTCTCCACCTGTAAACACTCCCCCACACCGTCCACACCAGCTTAGCACTGGGCTACAGGGCAGGTTGGGGTGGGGTGAGGGGTGTGCCCCTGGCCCTGCCAATGGGGTGGGGTTGAGGTGGGCAATAACTTTCCCAGACTAGACCTTCCTGTGGCAGTGGGGCAGAAGAAGGCGGAACGTGGCTTCTCCCCTGGGCTGGAACTTTCAGTGCCTAGCATGTAGTAGGCGCTTCGTAAATATTTGTCACCTGTCAATAATTATTTGATGTGCCTATACGGAGAGGACCAAGGCAGGTCACCAGGGCACTCCAGCTTCACAGGATCTGAGTCCTTCCACTTCCCAACTGCCACCGTTACTGTCCTTGTCCAAGCCACTGTTCTTTCCACCTGGTCCAATATAACAGCTTCCTAAGTGGTTTTCCTTGCATCCCTTGATCCCACAATTTATTCTCCACCCAACAGCCAGCGTGATCTTTTAAAACAATAAATCATATCATGCCACTTCCGAGCTTAACACCTTCCAAAGGCTTCTCATTACTCTTTGAATGAAATCCAAACTCCTTGTCCTGGCTGATGAGCTTCCACACTAGCCAGGGCCTGTCTTCCTGTCTGACCTCATCTCCTGCTGTCTTCAGCTTCACTGACTTTCTGTTTATTGAGCACAGTGAGCTTGCTGTTGCCTTAGGGCTTTTGCATGAGCCGTTCCCTCTGCCTGGAAGGTTCTTTACCCAGATCCTCTGCATGGATGCCTCCTTGTCATTCAGGTCTCCATGCAAATGTCACTTCCTCAGAAAAACCTCTCTTGACAGCTCAGCGTAGGCCTCTCCATCAGTCAGTTCCAATTCATCCCCAGTTCATAGAATTTGTTAGTATCAACTGTCTTCTCATCTATTCATTTGTTTTTAGAAGGCAAGCTCCATGAGAATACAGACCCCATTTGCTGAGTTCAATTACTGTATCCCCAGCTTCTGATTAACAGAACGGTGCCTAATACATGGAAGGGGCTCAAATGTTTGTGGAATGCATGAATAATGGCAGGTCCCAAGAAGGTGGGGGAGAGACACTCGGTTCCTCTGAGTTGACAATCATTCCATTCCCAGGAAGGGGGGTAGTCATGGGGTGTGGTTGGCCAAGGACTACTCCAACCCCGGGCCCTAGAAGAAGCTGAGAGACTGAGTGGTTGTTAGTGGTAGCAATCATGTTAGGAGTGGTACAATGGACAGGGCATATTTATTGGACTGAATGAATGTGGGTTGTTTTACATATCTTTATTTCTATTTTATTTTTAATATTTTTTGTGGTGTTGCAGATTGAGCCTAGTGCGTGCTAGGCAAGTGCTCTACCACTGAGCTACAGCCCCAGTCTCTACATATCTTTTGTACTTTTAGAAAATAGAATGTGTGGAAATCTGATCTTTAAGATAGGGAAAACAGAGAATGGTTATTTGCATTGCCAAAGCTTAGCTGTTACCCAAACAAGCTGGGAAAGGCTCAGGAGATTCAAGCCAACCCTTGTCATATTACAAGGTGTTTTCAGCATTGTGTATTCATTGAGTGTTGTCCAGACATACTTCTGACTGTATGGAACTTGCATTTACATACAGTATATGCTCCAAGTAGGAATTTCCTGAGCATGAGAGATTGAGAATATATCCCTTGTCCTGCATGGTCACACATGCTTGTAATCCCAGCTACTTGGGAGGCAGAAGCAGGAGGATAACAACTTGAAGGCCAGCCTGGGCAGCTTAGTGAGACTCCATTTTGTTTTGATTTTGAGATAAGTAGTGAAATGTAGTCATGGAACTCACTAGGTAGCCGAGGCTAGCCTGGAAGTCATAGTGACCCTCCTGCCTCAGCCTCCCAGATGCTGGGATTACAGTGCTACCATGCTTGGCTTGAGATTGTTTTAAAATAAAAAATAAAAAGAGCTGGGGATGTAGCTCAGGGCTTTTTAGGTTCAATCCTTATTACCACCATTAAAAAAAATACAGCCTTCTTGTGACTGTGATCTGTATTATAAAAACCTAAAAGGTCATTGAGATGAAGCTAGACTTGGAGAAATGGAGACAGTTCCTCTCCTTTTTCCCTTCTCTTTGTAAGGGTTAAAACTTTCCAACTAGGGCCAGGGATTTAGCTCAGTGGTTCTGCCGCCTGCCTCACAAGCTCAAGGACTCAAGTTCAATCCCTGGTACCAAACAAACAAACAAACAAAAAAACCCCAACTTTCCAACTAATTCCTGATTTACTGGAATAAATCTTGCAATAAAGAGGTCCTTTCTGAATATTCTACTTACTGCGGTGATTTTCAAACTAGGCTCAGCAGGGTTGGTTCCACAGACTCTAGATCAAGGAGTTCTGCCACGAAGATTGAATAACCACCACATTCCAGTTCAAAGAAAAGAAACTGGTAGGATTTTCTCCATTTTAAGGTTTTTCCATATTATTTTCTAAAACTTTTGTTGCCTGCTATTCTACACTCTGTTTGACCTGTCATAGCACAAATTTATGTATTGAATGATTTTAATATATTTTTTCTTTCTTTTCTTTCTTTTTTGAGACAAGAGTCTGACTATGTAGCCCAGGCTGGCTTCAAACTTACAGTGATCCTCCTGCCTCAGCCTTCCCAGTGCTGGGATTATAGGTTTGCACCACCATTCCTGGCTTAATTTATTACTATTTCATCATATTCTAATAAGGGTACTTTTGAAAGGCTCAGGGTAAGTCTGAGAACCACACCTAGAGTCTCCATGTTTTCTATCCAGCTACTTCCCTGCAAACCTTTTTCAAAATATTTATTTATAGTCTGATGCTGGCCTCAATTTTTTTTTTAAGGGGGTGGACAGAAAGGAAAAAAAAAGAATTGATGTGTGTTATGTACATGTACCAATTCCCCACAGTGAATATAATCATTAGGTACTGCAAACATGTACTGATAAAAGTAAAAAGTTTTAAAAGTATATATGCAAAAAAATTCATTTATGGTATTGGGGATTGAACCCAGAGCTCTCCCACTGAGCTACATCTCCAGTCCTACTTTACTTTTTGTTTTGAGACAGGTTCTTGCTAAATCACAAAGTTGCGCAGGCTGGGTTCACACTTGGAATTCTCTTGCCTCAGCCTCCTAAAGGGCTGGGTTTACAGCCATGGAGCCACTGCCTTGCAAACAGCCTTGGTGCATTTCAGAGACAGATACTTAGGCTGAAAAATGTCTGCAGCAGGAAATCCTCCATCAGGAAGGGACTGGCAGAAGGCCCACACTGTAACCTGGTGGTGGTAGGAGGATTCCTTGGCCCTTGCAGTTAGTGGCAGCAGTTCTCACACTGTTCGGGTCATGGAAGCCAGAGGTGGAAGGCACACTGCTACTACCCATCAATGTTCTCCCCCAGCCCAGTGGGGATAGAGCCCGTTCACCAGGAGAAGAAAGTCTGTTTCTGAGGAAACACTGGGGATGGACCAGCACAATCCATGTCTGAGATGGATACAGTCATAATCACAGTGAGGCTGAATAAAAGGCGCACTGGATTGGGGTTAGTGGCAATGAGTTCTGGTCATACTTCCATTCCCAACCAGTGATATGACTGGTAAGTCATCTCACATTGCAACGGCTCGGCTTCCAAACACAGACTGACTGCAAGGGATCCTAATCTGAATGTATCGCTCACTTTCCCATCTAGGAGAATTAACGAAACTTCCTGTGCCTTATTTGTCCCACCTTTAAGGCAGGGATGATAATAATAGCATCAAAAATCCTAAGACTAAGTGAGTTCTTTAACATCCAGGGCTTAGAAGAATGTTCAGCACACAGTAAATGCCACATAGATGGTTGCTGTTATAATTAGTAAAAGTATAGCACCTGAGTTATATCGTCTTTAACATCCCTTCTAGGTTGAATATGATACAAATTTAAAAATTCAATAACTGAGCATTTACTACCTACTTAGCACTAGCTTGTGTTTCCCGTCTATAAAATAAGGGACTAAAGGGCCGGGGATTTAGCTCAGTGGTTCCAGCGCCTGCCTCGCACATGCAAGGTCCTGAGTTTGATCCCCGGTACCAAAAATAAAAAATTAAAAAAAAAAAAAAGGGACTAAAATCATTTTGAAGGTCCCAACCTGTTCTACAGTGCTAGAAACAGACTTGATGGCGGGGATCCAGGAAAGATGCTGATGGAGGCCCTGCCCTCCAGGAACTGCAGCTAGAGAACAGGAGGCCAGACCAACACTCGGGCTGTCCTCTAGGGTGAAAGCAAGCATGACTGCAGTGTGCCCAGCATATTTCTCCAGCTTCTTTGGTTGGTTTCTAGAATTTTTTACTTCAAAATAAAATGAAAAACAAAGACTTCCATTTCAAAATACGCACTTTTTATTTTATAACGCACACATCTCTGTATGTCAGTTGTCTCATGCATTCCCCCATATGGCCTATAAACACATTACTCTAAAAGGTAAGTGGCAAAAAGAAAAAAAAAAGGGAAGTGGCAGAGACCTGATTCAGGCTGGAGAGGAAATTCTGCCAGTGTTGAGAACACTGGCTATCTGAATGGAAAAGTCAGGCAAAGAGGTCAAATTACAGGCAAGGCCTGCACAGACTTCCAATCAATGGCAGGATCCACTATCACTCCCTCATTTTCACTTCCCATTTTCTTTTTGGGGTACTAGGGATGGAGCTCAGGGACCGTACTAGGCCACAAGCACTCTATCACTGAGCTGCATCCTCACCCCATTTACAAACATAATCAACATTTCACTCTTTTCCCGAAAACCCTGTGAAAAAGAGAAGGCCCACGGTTTAGTCTCATTTTTAAGATGAGGCGCCAAGGTATATTGTTTACAGCCATAGACGGCTGATAAGTAATAAAAACCTGTTTTCTTGACTCTTTTTTCTCTTGCCTCAAATTCTCTCCCAGGCTTGGGGATCTGGAGTGGACAAGAGTTGTGTTGCCAGGTTTTCAGGGTGCTGAGCTTTGAAGGAGGAGAATGTAGGGAGGGTTGGGTCTGGGGAGGAAGCAGCTTCAGATTATCTAAATTGTAGGACCTTGAGCCGGGAAGGGGCTGTTTAGGGCGAGGCTGGATTAAAGGAGGAGCTTGCACATGATTGAGGGAATAGGGAGAGGGCTTCAAAGGAAAGCCAGGCAGGCTGTCTTCTCCCCAGCTGGGAGGAAAGGTACCCTCTGCACAGTCAGACTCACCTACATCCTGGGAAGTCACCCTCCCCTCCGTTCTGGTTCCACCATCATTTTATCCCTCAAAGGGTTAAGGCAGCTTTCACATGGTTTTTCCCATCTCCCAGGTAACTTGGGTAGCTGCTCTGTGCAGGGAAATAAAAAGTCCCAAGCAATTTCTTAGTTCTCATACCTAGCAATACACCCTTTGCCCACAGCAGAGCACTACCCTTTGGGTAAAAGGTGCAGGGGGAGGGACTCTGTGAATTGGCAGGTGCTGGGAGGGGGGCCCCAGAGAGCTGCTGGGGCCGGAGGGTGGTACGGAGAAGGCCCCCTCCCTCATTCCCTTTCTGGGTTCTGGGCGTAGGAGGTTGCATTCGGGACCACTGCCCCTAACGGCTGGGGGATGAGGAAAGAAGTGGTGCACAGGCAAGCAGGCCGCACACACCTGGCGCCTTGTGGAATGAAATCTTAATTAATTATTAAACTGAGTTCCCGCGGGAGGGAGCGGGCAGTGGCCGGGCGGGCGGCCGGGCGGGTGGGGGTGGGGCAAGGAGGAAGGGAGGGGTGAGGAGTGGGCGCCCGATGCCAGCGCGGCCCCGACCCACTCGGGAATACAGCCGCCCCTCGGTGGGCGGGGCGGGATACCGGCAGTGAGGGGGTGTGTCTGCCGCCCGCTGGGGACCCCTGGAGTGAGGGTGAGGTGGGAGGGAAGGTAGGAGGATGCAGCCTTCGGGTGGAGGGACTGGGAAGCGGTACGGCCCCTTTCCCTCCGCGGTCTTGAACCTAGAACAGTGGCCGCTTGTTTCCTCGAGGCTGGGGAGGAAGCGGCGGAGGAGAGGAGGGGGCGCGCGGAGGGAGGGGTCCCGCTCTGTGGTCTCCCCCACCTCGACCCGCTCCTCGGAAGGAGAGTGGGCAACTCTGCCCCCGCCTCTGGGGAGGGGGAAGGGAAGGGGGAGGGGGGTGCCCAGACAAAAGGAGCTTGTGCCTTTAAGGCGGGGAGTCCGGGAGCCGCCGGGGAGGGGACTTCTGGATCCGGGGTAGAGGGCGTCTGCGCTGGACAGCAAGGAGGGGGCGCGAGCCGCTCGGACGGCTGCACAGCGGGCGGCACGGCCGGGACGCGCGGGCCCGGAGAAGGATTGTGGGACTGCGGGCTGGCAGGCCGGAGCCCGCGGGGGCGGCGGGGCGCGGGCCCGGGGGAGGCGCCGACCTCGGCCGGCAGGTGAGCGCGCGGCGAGCCGCGCCGGCGGAGGTGGCCCCGCACGGCACCGGCGCGGTGGGGCCGGAGCCCCGGAGGCCCCCGACAGGAGTTTGTGGGGGGGGCAGCGAAGCCTGGGATGGGAAATCGTGACTGTTTGGGGGTGCCTCGGCAGTGAGGTTGGCCAAGCGAGGTCCTGGAGGGGTTGGGGCATCGAGGACTCCTCAATCCGCGCTCGACGCTCCCACCCTCGCTCCCCGCCGCCCTCTTCCCTTCCTCCCCTCGCTGGAGTTTCCAGCCTTGCCGGAGAAGGAGAGAAGGCATGTACTGGGGGGAGGGGCTGGCCTGAGGGTTTGGCAGCGGGGCTGTGAGTGAGTTTCCGAGTTTGGGGTAGGGTGTGATTGTGTTTAGGGGAGGGGGAGGCTGTCTGTATGTGGGAGGCCCCCTCTCTGCCTTTGCCCCAGACCTTTGGAATAGAAGGGGTGGCAGTGCCCTCATCTCCCGAAGGCCTGTTTCAGGGATGGCAGAGGGGCAGACTTTATTCAGAGAGGCTCCAAGGATCAACTGAAAAGCCAGAGGTGGAATTAGGTGGTGGGAGACCCTTTCTCCAGACAGTACTTGTCCCTTGCTGGAGTCCCTCAGTGAGCTGTGCGCCCTGGTAGGGGTTGTATGGCTGGGGCTGGAGGTGGGAGCCTTTTGCATTCCTTAGAGAGGACCATGGTTGGGGAAGGGAGGAAAAGGCAGCGCTGAACCTTCAGATACAGGCCCTGGGAAGGCTCCTCCACATCTGGAAAGGCCCGGAATTGAGGCCCACGTCCCAACATGGTGGGTGGTGCTGGCACTTTAGGGCCCTGCCTGGGCAGCGTCTTCTGCCATGAACTTTTTGAAATGGTTTTTAAATCCCTGGAGCCTACTTTTGCCAATGAAGGTAGGGGCAGATGGTCCCTGGGGACAGGATGGAGACGAAGTGGCCCAGGGGAGGGTGGAGTGAAGCAGTGGGCAGAGCTATTCTTGGGGCTGGGCCTTGGCCTTCTCTAGACTCTGGTCTGAGGCTGAAGGATCAGGGTTTGGGAGGGACTTGAGGTCTGGGAGGCACTAGGACTGGGCCTGGGACTGAATGGGACAAGGCTCCAGCTGTGGAACTGGTGGTTCCTGGAGAGCAGGGGGACCAGGACTCAGGGGAGGAAGAGGTCAGAGGCATAACGCCCAGGAGCCTGACTGTGGAAGAGGGAAGTGGCTTGAGCTCCTGGGCTTCATAGTGAAGGGTTCCTGGACAGGAGTGCTGGGAGCTGGGCATGATGGCCAGGATGGGCAATGCCTGGAGTGAGGGCCAGAGTGGAAGGCTGCAGTTGGATGGGCAGTTACAGAGCTCTGAAGCTATCCCCTTGGGGACTCAGAGTCTTCTTGGAAGGGTCATGTGTTCCCCTGGATAGTGTCTACCCCTTCCTCTGGGTATGAGCCAGATGCTAGGATGTGCTTCCAGGGGGCTGGAAATGTGGCCAGAGACAGGTCCTTTGGGAACAGTGGTCTAGGCCAGTGGTGGTGGGAGATCAGAATAAGGCAGGGGACTGACCCATGGGAGGTGGCTGAGGCGGAATATCATGGGAGGAGTGGTGGGAAACCTGCTCACTCTGGATTCTGTTCCCAGCATCTCTGGAGACTGGCAGCTGAGGACTCAGGGACTGATAGAAGCAGGCGTCTGACTGACTGGAATGATGTGTGTTCTTACTTAGGATGCTTGTCTCTCCAGCTCTTGATGGTGGTAGAGGTTTGGGTTCAGAGTAATGTAGGATATAGAGAAGAACTAATATTTATTGTGTGCTACATGACAAGTGTTACTAGATTTTTTTCTGGAAACTTGTTATTCCCATTTTATAGATGAAGAAACTGGTGTGGGAAGGTTCAGTAATTTGTGCAGGGTAGTGTACCTAGGAAATCATGCTAAAGTTTGAAACCTGGTCTCATGCCAAAGATCATGCTTCTAATGAAGTATTTTGAAGAGCCAGGCTTTCTTTGGTGACCTTTTCCAAATGCCAGCCTGACCAAAGTCTTGTATTCCTGATCTGTCTTTCCAGATAGTGCGATTAGTGATGTTGAGAGGTTGAAGGGCATGCAGCTCTGTGAGATACACAAGGGATACTGACAGGATTGACTGAGGGTTAACCAAGGATGCAGGTTTTGGGGTATATAGAGAAGTCCCCTCCCTGCCTTCTGCTTTGCAAGGGGCCTGGGTATCTGCTTGGAGTGCTGCTCCTCTGTCTCAGCATCTGGTTCTATGGCCACCTGGGACAGGCTCTGGGTACAATCCCCTCTCATTTCCTAGTGAGTACACGTGTCAGTGCTGCTAGCTCAGCAGGTTTAAGTACCAGGGGCCCCTCAGGGTGCCCTGCGGGTATGGAGGAATGGAGGAATTGTCAATGAGGCGGGACACAGGCATCTAGGGATGACAGTGCTTTTGGGTTCGCATATCAAAGCCGTTGTTATGGATCCTCCCATCACAGTTCAACCTGGGATCTGAGAATGATTTGGTTACCCAGGATCTCTAACTTGATGCAACCATATAAAACTGCCGTGGGCCCTGGTTTTTGTTTTGTTTTGTTTTGTTTTCTGTCAAATGTCTCCAGTATCCCAGATGGCCACAGGGACAGCATCACAGGATTTTGGTGAAGATCAGAAGGATTTAGGCATATAGAAAGACCTTGAAGCCAGGCACGGTGGTACACCTGTTATCCCAGCACTTGGGGCGCTGAGGCAGGAGGATCACCCGAGCTACATAGTGAGTTCAAGATCAGCCTGAACTACATAGTGAGACCCTGTCTCAAAATAAAAAAAAGATCTGGAGGGACCAGGGATTTAGCTCAGTGGTTCCAGCACCTGCCTTGCAAGCACAAGGTCCCGAGTTTGATCCCCGGTACCAAAAAACAGATCAGGAAGAATTTAAAAAACAGATAAAGTATGTGGTACTGTTATCCATCCATCCAGCAGCCATCCATCTACTCAGCAAAGTTTTGGATCCTACAAGTTATTGTAGATACTGCAGGGAGCAAAATAGCCCCAAGTCCCTGCCTTCATGAAGTTGACATTCCAGTTAGGAGAGACATGAACAAATAAGAAAAATGTGTAGAATTGGCAGTTGCTGGTAAGAGCTGTGGAGAAATAAATATGAAGCTGGAAAGAGAGCTAGGGAGCCCCAGGAAGGAGAGTTGCTATTTTAACTGGTGGTCAGAGAAAGCTTCACTGATAAGTAGACATTTGGGCTATGACCTGGAGGAGCTTTTGTTCTAGACTGGAGAATAGCAAGTGCCAGGGACTCAGGTTGGCCTGAGTTGGTATATTGGGGACAGCAGAGGCTAATGTGGTGAGGAATAGGGAGGAAGATGAAGAGTCAAGATTATCCTTATTAGTTACTATTTCACTCTAGCTGCTCTGCACCCATGCCCTCAAGCTGGCTTGCTTTCCATCTTTTCAACATGCATTTACTGAGCTCCTACTGTAAGCTGGACCCAGTATGAGGCTTCATGCTGGACTAAAATAGAAAAAATCCCTCCCTCCAAAGCTTAGAGTAAGAGGGACAGAGATACACATTAAACAAGGAGCAGTTTAGTTTGAACTGTAATGAATGCCATGAAGGAAATGTACAGAGGTAAATGGCACCAAACTTAGTATGGGCAGGGAGCTAGGAAATCATCCCTGAGGAAGTTACACTTCAGCTGTGACCTGAGGGAAAAGTTGAATTTAGCTTGATAGGGTGTGCAGTGTGTGTGTGTGTGTGTGTGTGTGTGTGTGTGGCGAGGAAGGATGTGGAAAGAGATTCCCTTTTGTACAGAGGTCACCGATTGGCAGCTCATAGGCTGAACTCATTCCATAGATGTGATTTGTTTGGCTTGCAGTGTTGAAAAATGTGGATTAGTTGCCAACATTTAAAAATCAGGAGATGTTGCATTGAAATCTAAGGATTTTTTTTCGTTAGCTTCTGTTGAAAACCCAGAAGCTCAGCTCTGCTGGACACCAGTGGTCACAGTGTACTGGTGCTGGTGGTGCTCGCCTCCGTAGTGTAGGTGTGGACTCTATTCCTCCCAGTTCTCCTGAACCATGGGCTGCTTCATTTCTTGACATGGGCATCTAAGTTTGTCACTACTAGGAAATCAGTGCCATTAGGGAAGAGGGGAATTGTTTTGTATGCTGGCTTTGGGGTCAGGCAAATCTGGCCTAGAAGCTTAGTTTTCCCACTTATGTAGTTGCTGGAACTTGAGCAAGTTTCTCCATCTCTCTGTTTTGGTTCCTCACTTGTTGAAAAGGGATGCCATTGCCTACTTTGGAGTGTTTTTATGAGTATTTTTTTTTTCTGGTACCAGGGATCAAACTTAGGACCTTGTGCTTGCAAGGCAGGCATGGCACCATTGAGCTAAATCTCTGGCCCCTTTATGAGGATAATGTGTATGAAGCACTTAGCTCTGCTGTAGGAAGTGCTTGGATAAGGAGCTACTAGTGGTAGCAGTAGCCCTGATGGTGGTATTGATAGCATCTCCTCCCTTTTCTCCCAGCAGCATGTCATGGTTTAGTGGCCTTCTGGTCCCCAAAGTGGATGAACGAAAAACAGCCTGGGGTGAACGCAATGGACAGAAGCGCCCACGCCGAGGGACTCGGGCCAGTGGCTTCTGCACGCCTCACTATATGAGCTGCCTCCAGGATGCAGAGCCACCCAGCCCCACCCCTGCAGCTCCTGCTCGGTGCCCCTGGCAGGATGAAGCCTTCATCCGGAGGGCTGGGCCAGGCAAGGGCAGGGAGCTGGGGCTTCGGGCAGTGGCCCTGGGCTTTGAGGACACTGAGGTGATTGCAGCAGCAGTGGGGACGGCTGAGGTGGCACCCAGTGTAGCACGCAGGAGTGGACGATCATGCTGGCACCGTCTGGTGCGGGTGTTCCAGTCAAAACAGTTCCGCTCAGCCAAGCTGGAGCGCCTATACCAGCGGTACTTCTTCCAGATGAACCAGAGCAGCCTGACACTGCTGATGGCAGTGCTCGTGCTGCTGACAGTTGTGCTGCTGGCCTTCCATGCCACACCTGCCAGTCCTCAGCCCGCCTATGTGGCCCTGCTGGCCTGTGCTGCCACCCTTTTTGTGGCACTCATGGTAGTGTGTAACCGACATAGCTTTCGCCAGGACTCTATGTGGGTAGTGAGCTACGTGGTGCTGGGCATCCTGGCAGCTGTGCAGGTTGGGGGCGCCCTGGCAGCCAACCCGCACAGCCCCTCAGCAGGCCTCTGGTGCCCCGTGTTCTTCGTCTACATCACCTACACGCTCCTACCCATCCGCATGCGGGCTGCCGTGCTCAGTGGCCTGGGCCTTTCCACCCTGCATTTGATCTTGGCCTGGCAACTCAACCGTGGTGATGCCTTCCTCTGGAAGCAGGTGGGTATGGAGGATATCAGTGCAGGAACTGAAAGGGGCTTGATAAGGCAGGGTGGGTAGGTCATGGGTGGATCCTGGGTACAGGGTTGTTTGGCTGTGTCTGGAAGGTCAGGCTTCCGAGGTGCACCTCCACTTTGGATCTGGGCACAGGGCACTGTTGAGTAGAAGGAGGACCCCAGGACGCACCCTGTACTCTGCCCGTAGGCCAGTCTCCAGCTCTGTGGCCTGAGCCTGCTGAAATAACGCAGCCCGAAGAGACGCTGTGTAGGAGTAGAGGTGGGGATGTGCTGTTTAGACCCTGGGTTGTGGGCGTGGGTGGTGTTGAGAAGGCAGGCTTGTCCGGGGCTTGGCTTCACTATCCCCAGCTGACCCCTGAGATTAAGGCCCTGGTGCCATCTCTGAAGGGCAGCTCTAGATAGGGATCTGGAGGGACAAGCAGGTTTTGAATGGAGTTGGCAAGGGAAGAGTCACCAGTGTCCTGGACCAGGGTCATTTCTGAGGGGACAGGGAAAGTGGAGAGCGGGAGTCACTTCTCTCTTGGGGTTGGGGTGGTGTAAATGTGCTTGGGCTCCAAAAGAGAAGAGCACTGGAATCTGATGTCATCCTATCTTCACGCACTGGGCCTGGCAGCCCTGCCTTGAGATTCTCTGCTGGTGCTGACTACTGCCTTGGGATTGTGTGTGGGCGAGGTAGGGCTTGGTAGGACCTTGTAGAGTGAGGATAAGGGCTTTGCTGCCCACCGATCTGGCTGCTCAGTGGGCTGCATTCTTCTCTTTGAGATCTTAGACAGTTGTTCTCACCTTTCCTGGCCTGAGTTTCCTGGTCTGTAAAACTGGTAAAAATACCATCTACCTCTTGAGTGTTGCTGTTGGGACTCCACCCTTCCCAGAGTGGAGTAGGACCCACCCAGCGGCCCAGGCAACCTGGAGATGGTGAGCTGTGAAGAATGGCGCAAGGGCTTTCCGAGAGACCTGCTAGTGGGTCTGTCATTTCAGGCCACCTCTGCCTAGGGAGCAAAGGTGAGACTGCTGCAGGTCCAGCCTCCTCATTGGCGCTGGTCCAGGGTGCTGTGCTCTGCCTTGCTCATTGTGAAGGGCCAACCTCTGCCTTGCTAAGGGCTTGTGTCCTATAGCCCACCCTGGCCTTACCCGTGAAGAGGAAGCTGCCTGGAGCTACAGGGAGAAAAGCTAGGTGCCCTGGCATGATGCCCTTTCCCGCCAAGCCTCTGCTCCAGAACAGAACATACCTTTTTAAAAGTAACTTTGTAGCCCATGTGTTTGTGGAGCACGTGCTGGAAGGGCACTCTCAGACCTCTTAAAGGGCCAGGTTCTTCTACCCGTGCTAGTCCCTCGCCTTCTCTTCCAGGTTGGTTGTCACACTGGGCTTTGAGGCTGCACTGCCCTCCTGGGGGCAAGGGAGCTTAGAGAGGTTGCCTCCCTTCCATCTTCCTCTCTGGTTGGTGCTGGTGGCAGGTTTCTTCCCTGCTCTCAGCTGGCATGGTTACCAGAGCCAGGCCTGGCCCCTGAGTGGGGAGGCTCAGCCTCAGAGAGGCCAGGGCTCCTAGGGGCTGCTGGGCTATCACTTCACCCCTGTGGGTCTAGGCTGATACATTCTTGCGATGGTACAGAAAATCATCCTGCCCCTGTGCCCATCTGAGGGGTCAGGGCTGCCCATACAGCCTCCTCTGACCTGGGAACAATTTTCTGCTCATTTGGGCTCAGGAGTTTCTAGATGGGGTACCCTGTGGCTTCCCCATTCTCAGATCTAACCCTGCTCATTCTTGGAGGAAGAACCTTTTGGACACACCAAGCAGTTTCACCCAGTGACCCCAGCCTAGCCCAGAGTCACCTCCAGTGCCCTGGCATCCATCTTTTTCCTCACAGTCGACTGTGATGTGTGTGTACAGAGTTATTTCAGTCGCTCATCCCCCTTCCCTCCACCATGACTCACATTTTCCTCTTGGGCTCCTGGGGCCAGGGAGGGAAGTTGCCTGGTTTGCCCCCCCTTTCCTTCTACCCCACTGGGGACTATTCTTAGAAGCCCCAGAGGGAGATAGTGTGCCCCCTCTTCACCTCTGGTGCTCGGAGAGGAGCTCAGCAGGGCCCTTGTACATACTGGTCTGGGAAGAGAAGCTGGGAGGCCGTCCTAGAGGGTCAGAGCTGAAAATGGTTCGGGCTTAGCCACACCAACCCCTCAATTTTACACAGAGGAAACTGAGGTCCCAGAGGTGAAGGACTTGTCTAAGTCTGCAGGACGAGTTCTGGTTCAGGGCAGTTGGTGAGCTTTCCCTCCCTTCTCCCCAGCCAGAGCTCTGCCACATCCAACTCTGGGGTGGAGCCAGGTTAACCCCTGAGTCTCCAGAAACACTGAGGCCATTCCCCAGAATGTTCTCTCCAGTGCTGCTGAGGATGACTGGAGAGTAGTGTGTGTGTGTGTGTGTGTGTGTGTGCGCGCGCACGCGTGTGTGTTATACCTCGGGGATTGGTGGGGTTGGTCAGGCCAAGGGCGGCACCTCATCCCCAGTCAGGGAGGGTTTTTCTGTCAGTAGAATTGATGATTCCCAAGCCCCAGCTCTGAGGCTGGACCTCAAGAGTTAGTCAGTGGAGTGGAGAGGACTCTTAGAAATCTGGAATGCATTAGGAAGTGGGATTAGGACACAGGCTTTTGGATCTGACTGTCCTGGACTCCAGTCCTATGCCAGTCATACCAGTTGTGCAATCTTAGGCAACTTACTGAGGGTTTTTTTGTTTTTTTTTTAAGACAGGGTCTCACTGGGTAGTTCAGGCTAGCCTTGAACTCACTTTGTAGCCCAGGCTGGCCTCAAACTCATGGTGCTCCTCCTGCCTCAGCCTCCTAAGTGCTGGGATTATAGGCATTCACCCCCTACCCCAACTAGTCCCTCACTTTTTTTTTTTTTTTTTTGGTGCCCGGGATCGAACTAGGGACCTTGTGCTTGCAAGGCAGGTGGTGGAACCACTGAGCTAAATCCCTGGCCCTAATCCCTCACTTTTAAAATGGGATGCTGTTACCTAATTTGTGGAGGTTTTTTTTTTGATACCCGGGATCAAACTCGGGACCTTGTACTTGCAAAGCAGGTGGCGGAACCACTGAGCTAAATCCCTGGCCCTAATTTGTGGAGTTTTAAGACCTACAATAGTTAATGTATAGAAAGTATCCATAGAATCTTGGCACATTGCAGATAGCCAACAAACTAGCTCTGGTGGTAATAACAATAATTATTGTTACTCAGTCTGCAGGGCAGAAGGACACTTTAGAGATTTTATTTCCTGCTGGAGTTACAGATGAGCAAACAGAGGCCCAAACAGAGAGATGAGCTGACTTGTCCTGGGTCACTCACAGGAGGACAAAGATCTCAGGTCTCCTGGACACTGTCCTGTAAGGAGACCACATGGGGAGGGAGCAGCATTTGCCTTTTGTTTGGATGTTTGTGGGGCAGGAGATCATAGGGTGTTGGGGCTGGGTACTACCTGCACTTGTTGGTGCTCCTGCTTGCTGAAGCTGTGAGATGATCACCTTCCTAGTCATGGAGTGATCCCAGGCAAGAGGGGTGGGATCTGCATTTCTGTGGGGAATGGGAAAGAAGGATTAGAGAGCTGGGAACAGACAGGATGCAGACCTCAGCTTCCTCCCCAAGGAGTGAGTCTAGAGAGAACCTCGAAAGTTGCATGCATATGTATGTTGGGAAGTGGTCTCCCATCTGGCTCTGCCGCTTTCCTGCAGCTTGGTGCTAATGTGGTACTGTTCCTCTGCACCAATGTCATTGGCATCTGCACACATTATCCGGCTGAAGTGTCTCAGCGCCAGGCCTTTCAAGAGACCCGCGGTTATATCCAGGCTCGGCTGCACCTGCAGCATGAAAATCGGCAGCAGGTGGGGGCTCTTCCCTTGACCAGGACATTCCCTTTCTTGCCTCCCCATCAAAATTTGCAGAGTGGATCTGCTGCTTTATTGAAGTCTGTGTGAATGATTTCCCCTGGACTGTGTGGATGCCCCCTGCAACACCAGGGGTCTGCCCTGCCGCAGCGTGTGAGGGAGTAGACAAGAGTACATAAAGGAGGATTGAGTGGGGGCTGATCAGAGAGGGCCAGGGTAGATGTCCTCCTTGGGCTCTGGTGGGGTGGGTCTGCCTACAGTTCAGAAGGGGAGCTCAGGTCACTAGAGAGGTATGGGAGGGCTCTGGGAATGTGGCAGAAGCAGGAGGATCAAAATGTGAGGCAGAGACGATAGCAGTGCCCTGTTGGAACCACTGGTCTAGGAGCGGCTGCTGCTGTCCGTGTTGCCCCAGCACGTTGCCATGGAGATGAAAGAAGACATCAACACAAAAAAAGAAGACATGATGTTCCACAAGATCTACATCCAGAAGCATGACAATGTCAGGTAGGATGGAGATGGGAGAATTCCAGGGAGGTGGGGTGAGGGTTTGGGAGTCAGGCTACAAGGCCCATCCATCCTTTGCTGTTGTCCACAGCATCCTATTTGCAGACATTGAGGGCTTCACCAGCCTGGCCTCCCAATGCACTGCACAGGAGCTGGTCATGACCTTGAATGAACTCTTTGCCCGGTTTGACAAGCTGGCTGCGGTGAGGGTGCTGGGGCTTGGGGACGGTGTGTCAAGCGTGGTGACAGCACAGCTTTGCTGGTGGCAATGGGGTGTGGGGGCAAATAGCATCTGCAGTGAGGCTGGGTGGGCAAGGAAGTAAAGGTGATCCTTCCCTCCACCTCTTCCCCTTCAGGAAAATCATTGCCTGAGGATCAAGATCTTAGGGGACTGTTACTACTGTGTGTCAGGGCTGCCGGAGGCCCGGGCAGACCATGCCCACTGCTGTGTGGAGATGGGGGTGGATATGATCGAGGCCATATCGTAAGCAGTGCCCCATCCCCAGGCTTCCTGGAATCTTGGGTGCCCCAGACTGCTCCTGCTCTGGCATGTTCTCAGGAATTTTCCTATCTTGGCTCTTTCTCCGTCTCTAAGATCTGTCACTGGGGAGGGGAATGGCTCTTTCTCCAGCCACTATGAAGACCCATGTGCACCCTTGGACTTTAGCCAGCTCGGAGGGGGTGGGGAGCTAGGGCAGGGGGGGGTTGGAGGCTGCAGAGATGCAGCTCAGCTGGCCAGAGGTGAGAATAGTGATTCTTCCTCTCCTGGCTCAATCCCACAAGATGCTCAGACCCCTGCTGAACACAGTTCTCAAGCCTTTGTGCTTGAGCCCCTGGGCAGCCTTTTTACCACGTCCAGGTTATACTATGCACCTGTCTCCTGCATCTGGGTCTGTCCATGCCTACTGGACTGCCTGGGTTCTGGGCTGGGGGGCGGGGGGAGGGAGAAACTGCCAGGAGCTGATCCAGAGCTGCATTTTTCCAGGCTGGTGCGTGAAGTGACTGGTGTGAATGTGAACATGCGTGTGGGCATCCACAGCGGGCGTGTGCACTGTGGTGTACTCGGCCTGCGGAAATGGCAGTTTGATGTGTGGTCCAATGATGTGACCCTGGCCAACCACATGGAGGCGGGAGGCCGGGCCGGGTGAGTGGAGAGGTCCAGGTGGTGGGGTTTGGGAACAAGGTGGGAGAGCCGGGGTCTTACCTCCTGCCCCCAAACAGCCGCATCCATATCACTCGGGCCACGCTGCAGTACCTGAACGGGGACTATGAGGTAGAGCCAGGCCGTGGCGGTGAGCGCAACGCATATCTCAAGGAGCAACGCATTGAGACCTTCCTCATCCTGGGTGCCAGCCAGAAACGGGTCAGGCCAGGGCGTGGCTAAGGGTGGGGGAGGCATGGATGGAGAGGGACAGACTGGGGGGAGCTGTTAGAGCCCTTCTTGAGGCCCTTCTTTTGAGCTTGTACCCACATGGCCAACACAGAAAGAGGAGAAGGCCATGCTGGCCAAGCTGCAGCGGACACGAGCCAACTCCATGGAAGGGCTGATGCCACGCTGGGTACCTGACCGCGCCTTTTCCCGGACCAAGGACTCCAAGGCTTTCCGCCAGATGGTGAGGGAGCCTTAGCACCAAGACCTGGGGCCTCATTTTCTTATCTCCCTCTACACCCCATGTCCTCCTTCCTGAAGCTTCTATCTCCATGTATGCTTTCTCATATAGAGGTGAGGAGAGATGACTTCATCCCAGGGGTCCCAAGTCCCCCAAAGTGTGTGTGCTGAGGGACCCCCTTAGTAGGCTGTTAAGGAGGGAGAATGGAACTTCAGAGGTGAATGTAGCTGGGTCCCGCCCTTCACTGACACACGCTTCTCTCTTTCTCTAGGGGATTGATGATTCCAGCAAAGACAAGTAAGTCAGGTTATTGAGGAAGGGGAAGAGGAGGGAAAGGCACTTGTGCCTTGGATGGGGCTTTGGGAGCTGAGGTCCTCTTTCTTGAGCCTTTGCTATATTTTGTGCGAATAGGAGCCATGCACGCTCACACACCCTCCCGCTGCTTATCACGCGGTCTTGCTCAGGCACCTGGTAAAACACATGCCTTGTCCTCAGCCGGGGTGCTCAGGATGCTCTGAATCCTGAGGATGAGGTGGATGAGTTCCTGGGCCGTGCCATTGATGCCCGCAGCATCGATCAGCTGCGTAAGGACCATGTGCGCCGGTTCCTGCTCACCTTCCAGAGAGAGGATCTTGAGAAGAAGGTTTGGGGGATACGGGCAAAAGAACAAGGGCCAGGGGGAGGGGCAGGTCCAGGCAGGGAAGGTTGAGCACAGGTGAGGTAGCAGGAGGTGGTTTTGGGGAGTAGGGAGGGACCACAGAACAGAGGGGGCTTCATATCAGTTGGGACAACTGCTTCTCCTCCCCTTGAGGCCCCTGGTAGTGCTCTACCCTTGCTGTCCCTGCCTCAGCCAAGGCAGAGCCCAGGGCCCAGCTCAGCCTCCTCTCCCTCAGTACTCACGGAAGGTGGATCCCCGGTTTGGAGCCTACGTTGCCTGTTCTCTGTTGGTCTTCTGCTTCATCTGCTTCATCCAGCTCCTCATCTTCCCACAGTGAGAGCCCTGCCCCTTTGCACCACTTCCCAGACCTTCCTAAACACCCTAGCAGACTCCTAGTCCCTGGAGCCCGCACCCCTCTCTGGACCAGGGATGGAGACAAGGATGTCCAGATATTCCCAAGTGACATTTTCCCGGGCCCTGTCCTCCCCTAGCTCAACCCTGATGCTTGGGATCTATGCCAGTATCTTCCTGCTGTTGTTGATGACTGTGCTGATCTGTGCTGTGTACTCCTGTGGTTCTGTACGTAGAGGGACTTCCCTGGGGCTTTGGGGGTGGGCAGGGAATTGGGAGGGGGAAGAGAACCTGTGCCTCTCCTGGTGGGCCCTCCCTAGTTGGCCTTCCTTCCTGGCTCATGTGACTTCCATCTCTTGGTCTGTTGCTACTCCAGCTGTTCCCCAAGGCCCTGCAACATCTGTCCCGAAGCATCGTTCGCTCGCGGGCACACAGCACCGCAGTTGGCATCTTTTCAGTCCTGCTTGTGTTCCTCTCTGCCATCGCCAACATGGTAAGGGTCTGATGGGAATTCTCCTGCCTTTGCTCTGTGCCAGGCACTGCTTTGGCACCAGGAATGCAGGGGAGTAGAACATGTTTCCTGCCTTCAGGGAGCCCGCTGTCCTGGAGGAGGGGGAGGCTAACTCCAGTTTCTTCTCTCATTTCCCCCTCTTACCATCCCTGAGAACTTTGGCCCTTGGGTATAAGGCACCTGGGCATGACCCTTGCGACCCTTTCCTTCCTTGGTTACCCTGATATACACTGGCTTTTGCAGTTCACCTGTAACCATACACCTATACGGACCTGTGCAGCCCGGATGCTGAATTTAACACCTGCTGACATCACTGCCTGCCACCTACAACAGCTCAATTACTCTCTGGGCCTGGATGCTCCCCTGTGTGAGGGCACCGCACCCACCTGCAGCTTCCCTGAGGTGTCCAAGCAGTGTTCAAGCAGAGGGAGATGTGCTGGCACAGTTATTGGTCCCTCTGTGCCAGGCCTGGTGATGGGCACTGGGGACCCAGGACTCCTCAGAGTCCCTAACTCCAAGAGCAGCCAGGGGCCCTGGTGTGGTGTAGGTTGGAGGCACAGGGTGAAGGGTATTGGGATGTGAGGGTTGAAGAGGGGAACATAGGTCAGGCAGGGGAGTGCAGGGCTTTTCCTGCCCTGGGGGCCATGGCCTCTGCCATCACCCAACGCTGCCTCTGCCATTGCCCCCCAGTACTTCGTCGGGAACATGTTGCTGAGTCTCTTGGCCAGCTCTGTCTTCCTGCACATCAGCAGTATCGGCAAGTTGGCCATGATCTTCATCTTGGGGCTTATCTATTTGGTGCTGCTTCTGCTGGGTCCCCCAGCCACCATCTTTGACAACTATGACCTACTGCTTGGCGTCCATGGCTTGTAAGTTTATTTTCAGCCCTTTGAATGCCCCAGGAGTCTCCCAACCCTGCTAGATCACTGAGAACCTCTCAAGTGCTCAGGACCTTGTACCTTGGGAATGCTACAACTCACCCCTGGGGAAAGGAAGGAGATGGGGGGAATTCCTGGCATGTTACCCCAAGTAGTTACCCCAAGGAAACCCCAGTCCTGGGAAGTCCCTATATCTTCAGTATCAACATTTAAAAAATCCCTCTCCCACTTGCGTGGTGCTTTCCTGCCCACTGTTTTAACCACCTGGATGTCATAGCTGCTTGGTGCAGAGTGCTAGCTAGGAAGCAAAACTTCTGACTCCTGCTTGAGGGCTTTCCCAGGGACACCACATTGGCTTTTCCTTCCCAAAGCCCCATCCTTTGTGATATGTGGCCATAGCTTGTTGTGGTAGAGAGAGCCTCTGGAGTCTGCTGGGTTCGAATCTCTGCTCTGCTGCTCATTAGCTGTGTAACCTCAGACAGGTGAGGTAAGTTCTCTGAGCCTCAATTTTCTCATCTGTCAAATGGCAATACCATCTATATCACAGGGTAGTTGTAAAAGTTATGGTAACTAACATTTATGAAGACTTACTTCATGCCAGACATATGCTAAGCCTTGCATATGTATTATTTAGATCTGATCCCTGTTTTACTGATGAGTAACTGAGGCTTAGAAAGTTTTAAGCCACTTGTCCCAGGTCATATAGCTGGTAAGTACTTAAGCCACTAAGAGTTTTAACCTCTGTTCTTAAGGAGTTCATCAGTATAAGGAAAGGCCTTGGCCTAATGCATGACTAGTGATACGGCTTGGCTGTGCAGTTTCTCTTGCCCCTCCATGCCCTGCCTAGCCATTCAGGAAGCACCGATGACTTTCTCTCTTGTATCTTCCTACCAGGGCTTCTTCCAATGAGACCTTTAATGGGCTGGACTGGTAAGTGAGGGCTCGGGGGCAGCAAAGGGTGATGCTAGTGGATGCCTCCATCAGACACCAAGCACAGCTGTTTATCCTCAGCCCAGCTGTAGGGAGGGTGGCACTGAAATACATGACACCTGTGATTCTGCTGGTGTTTGCGCTGGCACTGTATCTGCATGCCCAGCAGGTGGAGTCGACTGCCCGCCTGGACTTCCTCTGGAAACTGCAGGTGACTTGGGTGGACCTTTAGGGGAAGGAGTGGGACCTGGGAGTAGAGCCTGCTCCAAGCCAGAAATGCATTTCTTGCCAGCTAAGGCTCAGTGTGCCCTAAGCCCACTCTGATCCCATGCTGCCTTTGTATCCATTCCCTGTCTTCTGCCCCGTCTTGTACCTGGTCTCTCTGGCTGTTCTTTAGGCCTCATCTGTCCATGCCCTTGGCCACTGCACCTAGCCCTTGTGGGTGTTGGGCAGTGGGTGATGAGTGTGGTGTTTGCAGGCAACAGGAGAGAAGGAGGAGATGGAAGAGCTCCAGGCATACAACCGACGGCTGCTGCATAACATCCTGCCCAAGGACGTGGCTGCCCACTTCCTGGCCAGGGAGCGCCGGAATGATGAGCTCTACTACCAGTCCTGCGAGTGTGTGGCTGTCATGTTTGCTTCCATTGCCAACTTCTCGGAGTTCTATGTGGAGCTGGAGGCCAACAATGAGGGTGTGGAGTGCCTGCGGCTGCTCAATGAGATCATTGCCGACTTTGATGAGGTAATTGGCAACTGGCCGGTACTGGGAGAGTGGGGGGACTTGGGGACCGGGGGAGTCGAGGGAACATTGGATGAGAAGGCCACAGTTGGAGGGGCTAGGTGGTACTTGGAGGAGAAGGGGAGATTTGATGGCATCCGGAGATGTCATGGGTACAGATAAGGGTAGGGACAGTGGAAGCAGGGACAAGAGCCCGTGAAAGTGTCAGGGAATAAGGAGTCATCTCAGTGGGGCAGGGTCATCCTTGTTAGGGAGCAAAGGAGGACGTGAAAACCTGCGGGAGCCAGGATAGGGTAACAGTAGCTTGTGGACAGAGCCCCAAGAGACCAAACAAGCAAGGTGGTCCCCTGAATAGAGAAAAGGGAAGCGAAATGTGACCAGTTGTCCTGAGCACCCTGCTCAGGAGTGAGCTCTTCACTGTTTGGGATGGAACCCCTTCCTTACGCTGGGACTCAGCTCCCCAAAAGGTGAGGGCTGGAGTCACGGATGCTCAGCATCTTTTCTGCTGGTCGGAGAGTAGGCCATCGCAGTTGACCTGCAAGTCCTTGCCTGGCCCCTGGATCCTTTGCCGACAGGGGCACAGCTGGAAGGGGGCTCACCCACTAAGCTGAGGGGAGCTGCTGCGGCAGGAAGGGAGGAAGGGAGCCAGGCCTGGGAAGGAATGAGGCAGGACTCCCTGGGCCAGGGCTGGGTTTGGCCTCCTTGGCCTCAGCCGGACCCCTGTATTGTCCAGATTATCAGCGAGGAGCAGTTCCGGCAGCTGGAGAAGATAAAGACAATTGGCAGCACCTACATGGCTGCCTCTGGGCTGAACGCCAGCACCTACGATCAGGCGGGCCGCTCCCACGTCACTGCCCTCGCAGACTACGCCATGCGGCTCATGGAGCAGATGAAGCACATCAACGAGCACTCCTTCAACAACTTCCAGATGAAGATCGGTGAGAGGGCCTGGCTCCTTGGCGGGTTTCCGAGGGCTGTTTCGGGGTCAAGCTGAGTGTATGGGCTGGGATGGGCTCACAGGTTCTCCATCAGGGCTTCTGTGAGGTTCTCTTCCCTTCCCTTTTCTATATTGTCTTATATTAAGAAGAGACCATTTACTGTGGGCCTACTACGTGTTGGCCTCTGTGCTAGGTATTTTAAACACACTTAATCCTTGTATCATCTCCTTTTTAAATAAGGAACCAGGCATGGTGGTGCATGCCAGTAATCCCAGTATTTGAGAGGCTGAGGCAGGAAGATGGCCATGAGTTTGAGGCCAGCTTGGGCTACATAGTGAGTTCAAGGCCAGCCTGAACTACATAGCAAGACCCTGTCTTTAAAAAAAAATAAGGAAAAATAACTCACTCAAGATCAAGTAAGTGGCTAAGATAGGTTTTGAAACCAAGCTTTTCTACACCCGTGTCCTTATCTGTGGCTAGTCTGAGAAGAGGTATTTCTTCTCAAATGAACTAGTAGAGGGCAGTGGTTAATTCTTGGTGTCAGACTGGTTTGACTCCTGGCAGTAAGTTTCACTTACTGGTTCCTAACAGTACCTTGTCTGTAAAATGGAAATAAAAATACTTGTGTTTGAGAGGTGGTGAGAGGGTGCAGTAAGGTAAAATTCTTACTCCAGTATTTGGCACAGAGTGAGCATTCGGTAGATCACCTACTGTTACAGCACAGTTATTTAAAACTGAGGGAACTAGGGCCAGGGATTTAGCTCAGTGGTTCCACCGCCTGCCTTACAAGCGCAAGGACCTGAGTTCGATCCCCAGTACCCCCCCCCCCCAAAACCTGAGGGAACTTTGCAGTCTACCTGTCCAGGGCTTTTGTTTTTAAAGACAACATCTTGCTATGTAGTTTAGACTGGTCTTGAACTGACTATGTAGCCCAGGCTGACTGAACTTACGGCAGTCCTGCCTCAGCCTCCAAGTGCTGGGATTACAGGTATACAACATCGTGTTTGTTTTTTAATACGAGGTACTGGAAATTTAACCCAGGACCTTCACACTAGCTACATTTTTCTAGTTTTTAACTTTGGAGATATGGTCTTCCTAATTCACAAAGTTACCCAGGTTAGGTTTGAATTTGTGATCCTCTTGCCTTAACATCCACAGTGCAGGGGTTACAGTTGTGTACCACCATGCCTGGCTGGAGGTCTTCCACTCTTTACTTTACCACCAGGAGATTTGTCCCTTTCCACTTTTTTCCCTGGGTCCTCCTCAAGGTGCTAGGAGGTGGGATGACCTCTAAAGCTGGCCCTGGAGCATTCACTAGTCTAATCTCTTGCCTTTCTCCCCACTTCAGGGCTGAACATGGGCCCAGTTGTGGCAGGTGTTATTGGAGCTCGGAAGCCACAGTATGACATCTGGGGGAACACAGTGAACGTCTCTAGTCGCATGGACAGCACAGGGGTGCCTGACCGGATACAGGTGAGGGGTATGAGGCAGGGCTGGGAGGGCTGCACAGGTCTCTCTGCAGGACCGGAGCAGGGTGGCAGTCTTCTGTGGTGGGTGGGGCAAGGGTTGGGGGAGGGGAGCTAGCCTGACTAGAGAACCTCTGGGCTTCTGCAGATGCAGCAGGAAGGATTCCAGGCTAAGCAGGCTCCCCTCCCACTCCCCCAGGTGACCACGGACCTGTACCAGGTTCTAGCTGCCAAGGGCTACCAACTGGAGTGTCGAGGGGTGGTCAAGGTGAAGGGCAAGGGGGAGATGACCACCTACTTCCTCAATGGGGGCCCCAGCAGTTAGCAGGCCCAGCTGCAGATTCAGCTGAAGGGACCAAGGTGGGCATTGAGTGGACTCTGTGCTTGCTGGGTGGAGCTGTGCCAGGGAGCACTGAGCCTCCAGATCTTGGTGATCACAAGAGGGAACACCCCAGCAGGCTGCTTGGACCGTGCTCGTCTGTCCTCAGACTGGTGAACAGGGATACCAAGAAGATTATGCAACTGACTTTCTTTTTTAATTGGGGTAGGGCTGTTTCTTCTACTTTCTTCCAGCTTTTGGGAGCAGCAGAGGGAGCAGTACAGACAGGGGGAACCCTCCTGCCTGAGAGATTAAAATGGCAACTTGCCATGCCTACCCTTTCCCTGTCTGGACAACAGGCTCAGGGCTAGGTCTTTTCTTTCCCTTTTTCCTGGGAATATTTTTGTACAAAGACGGGGCAGGCATGAGGAGTGCCTATTCCATACTTGCCTTTGCTATGCCTGTGTCCCCCGCACTAGTCCTGGGTACCACCAGTCTTAGCCAGGTCTCCCTCCTAGGTACAGGGCAGGGCGGAGACATTCTGGGAACCCAGCTCTATCCACATTTTAGGGAAATGTTTCCATTTGCCAAATCCTTGTCCCATGATCTGTTCCCCAAAGGGGAACAAAGGGATCTGAGACAGTTTAGATTTAGCCCCAGTTCCTGCACGCTCCAGGGAAAGGGGTGTCTGGCCTCACTGGTACTGTAAAAATGGCCAGCCTGTGTGTGGGTGTGGAGATGTCAGGTGATCAAAAGCTGGACATTCACCTACAGGTGCCAAAGAATGCAGGCGGCTAGGTAGGGGATGGTACCAGGCTTATCTGAGGCTCAGCTGTGGCTAGGATCAGGTCCCTTGATCCCAGCACTTGCTTGCTGGCAAGGGGGCACGGAGCATTTCTGCTCCTTCTGTTGCCAAATAGAAAAGGGTCAGGGCACAGAGGACAATGACCCTGATCCCAAACTTGGCTTCCCAAGTCTCTGGTACTGGGGAGGGCCTGTGTATTTACGTAACCGTGTGTGCATGTTGCTCTTTGTGTGCATATCTGTTTTCCAGGTCTGTGTATGTCCTTGTGCTCCTGCTCCTCAGCTCTCCACCAGGGGTTGCCTCTCTCCTGTGGGTCTCTCTTCTGGGAATAAGGCAGGGTTTCCCGTTTCAAGGGATACAGAGAGATGCCCAGCTTGCACAGGAGTGGGATGGGGTGTGGCGGCAAAAGGAGGGTGGCCTGGGGAGAGGAGTCCTTTTTGTGCCAAATCCCTAAGTGCCATTTGGGGCCACGTGTACAGCATGACTGTCTCCCTGTCTGAGGCAGGGACCCGAGTGCCTGCTTGAGCCTCAATGCTCCATGCATTTGAACTGTCTGGGGTTTAGTGGCCACAGGCTCAGGAATTTCCTGGGTTCCCCAGCTTGTGTCCTGGAATGTGTTATGCTTTAGGACTGGGGCAGCATGGGATCCTTCTTAGGACCCAGATATTGGTACTAGGGGATGGGGCAGGGGGATCTTAAACTAGGCTTCCCTCAGCCTTTAGCCTGAGTCTCCATGTTCCTGGCTCCCAATCCCCATGAAGCCTGAAAGGGCTGCTAGAAGGGTTAGGAAGTTGGACTCTAGATTCCCTTCCTATCCTTACCTTCTTTTTACCCCTTTCCCTGCAGCCTCTTTGACTCTGGCCTGAAGTAGCTGGTGCCTTGGTTTCTCTGTCTATACTTTTTAAAGCCAGAGGCATTAGCCTGAGTTTTGCTTGAAGATCACTTTGTCCTGTAAGTGTCTAGAGAAGCAGAGGAGAAAGGAGTTTGGGGAGGTGGAAGGAATAGGTAGTGCCCTTGCCCCTCCTCATGCTCCTTCTAACTCACCAGCTCCTCGCGGAAGCCTGATTCTGGCTTGGTACTGTGCCTTGGGGCTCTCCATGCATCAACCAAATGAACCACTAGGCACTTCATTAGCCAGGGCAGAAAAGGAGAGAAGCTAGCTGCTTCAGACAGAAAACTGATTCCCTGTCCCATCCAGCCATATCTCTGGAAAGGAAGGATTCCTTGGTGCCATGGGGAGGCGGGGAGGGTGTAAGTGAGCCAGAGTGGGAAGACCTCAGCCTTGGGTGATTTGTCTCTGCTTCTTGCCAGGTAGGAGGGTTCTGTCCACACCCTGGCTCCCTGTACCACAGTGCCAGTCATGCCCTTCCCCTGGGTTACCATTGCCCCTTTCCTTACTGGTTGGGGAGGAGTCAGGGGATGGGAGGCATGGGCTTTGGTTTTATAATGTAACCACTGTGGGAGTGGGGGAGGGTGGTGTACCATGTATTTCAGTGAAATATTTAATATATTTAAATATCAATAAAATCAAATTCTTTGTAAAATTTTCTGTTCTCTGCAGCTGTTCTGGGCCCTGGGTTGGGTCAGAAGTGGCAGAGCCTAGTGCAGGAGTCAACCTCCTGCCCCAGGGCCCTATGGGCTACTCTCATCTGTGGTCTGAGGGCCTCTCGTAGGTTTCTCCTTGCCAAGGTGAAGCCTCAGTGTCTACAGAGGACATGATTTCTCCAGGCCTTTAGCATCGTGAGAACCAGGGTGTGTGTTCCCAGATTTGTTACTCTGACCCTTATCATTCATGGGCCACATAAAGACCCCTACAGTTTTCCTTCCAGAGCCCTGGCCCCTCCAAACATCTCATACCAATAGCTGGCCTCTTCAGTAAGCTCACACACTTGCTGTCACAGCAGTCTGGGTATTGGAGTATCTCTCCATCTTCCATCTCCCATCTCCCAGTGACACAAGTGACCTCTTGTCCAACTGTTTACTCTGCTTTCTTGATCTGCTCCTGCCATTAGCAAGTCATACGAACTGGGACATGTCTCCCTCTTTCCCCACTTTGCACTCTTTCCATGGCTCATCTGTCCATCTGCAACCACATCCTCCTCAATATCGATTGAAGGTTCTGTCGTTGAGAATACAGTGATCCATAAACCTGCAAAGGAGACAGGGTCTCAGATTCAGCCTGGAGGGTGGGCAGGTATCCTTAAAAATAGCTCCCATGGCTGCCTCAGGGCAGACTGGGCAGGGGTAGTAATAAAGTAGGGTGGTTGAAGAGTTGGGCAGGTGGCAGTGAAGGGAGCAGACACATCCCCAGCCTCCCACAGGAATGCCATAGACATTTGTGCCTGCTCAGAAGTCATATACACAGGGTGAAACACAAAGGTGGAGGCAAATATTTAACTCCATTGAGCGCTACCACTGCCCAGATTCTAGAGCCAAATCTCCTTACTAATACCCAAATTTCTCCTTCTGTTCCCTTACTCTGAGTGGAGATCAAACAATGTCTAAGGATTTCAGGGAGAGGAGAGTACTTCCCTTGGTCTCCCTACTCTAACCTCTCCCGTTCTACCTGGTCATTGGACTTTTAATGAGACAGTGGCGTGGGCTTTGGATCCATGGCATGGTTTCCTCTGGACGTACTCCTGGATTGTGGGACCACCAGAAGCTGAAGTTCTGAGCATCGGTCAGAGGGACTCTGAAGACCTGATTGGGGACTGAATAGGTTGGGGAAAGGGCAGGTTATTGGAATTCCTTCAGGTTCACTGCTCACAGCCCAGCCTACCAAATGGGCCCAACCAGGTACTGAGAAGTCCTAGGAATGTGGTCACCACACCCTGCTTCACTTCCGGATTCCAGTATCTCACACCCTTCATAATCCGATGAATTAGCCTTGATTCTTCCTATTGCTAGTAAGCCCATCTCCAGGAGAGCTTTCCCAAGTGCTAAGATGGTAGAAAAACATGTGGTCAACTCACATAGAAAATGTACAAGATATCCGGGGGGGGGGGGGTGGGGGGGGGTGCACATCTGTGATCCCAGCACTTGGGAGGCTGAGACAGAAGGATGGCCAGGAGTTCTAGGCCAGCCTGAGCTACATAGTTCAAATTCAGCCTGACATACAAAGTAAGACCCTGTCTCAAAAAACTAACTACTGCTGGGGATTTAGCTCAGTGGTTTCGCCGCCTGCTGTGCAAGCGCAAGGACCCAAGTTCGATCCCCGGTACCAAAAACAAAAAAACAAAAACAAACAAAAAAACCCCACAAAAAACCCCCACAAAAATATAAAATAAAATGAATGAGGAAGCAGGATAATAAGGATAAGTGACTTACTAAAGGTGAGATGTCTGAAAAGAGGCAGAACCTGGATCTTGTGCTTCCATATCTGATTCAGTTTATATTTTATGGTGCTCATTTATCATTCAAGCCTACTTTCTCCAACTTCTTCTCTGTCTCTCTTCCTAGCCCCCTCCCCCCACATGTGGTCCATGCTGTCCCAGCCATTCATCAGAAGCACAAATACATCTTTTTACTTACATGTCTTTAATAACACCTTCTGTACAGCTTTATGGTACTTCATGTGGCTATTCTGGTGCACAGAATAATTCCCATGTTCTGAGGTAATGGGGGGAAGCCTCGTGGGCACTGGTTCCTTCTGGTCTGAAATGAGAACAGTTACTCTGAGTACTTGGCAGATGGGGGTATTTGATTTTCTGATTCTCTCATCTCCACACCAACTAGCTACACCTCTCCTAAGCACATCTGATTTTCAGGAATCAAATCACCATGGCTGTGACAGAGGAGGGAGGGAACTGAGGTGCTTGGCCCCAATGTTTTCAGACTGAAGAATTTTTCTTTCTTTTTCTTTTTCTTTTTTTTTTTGTGGTACCGGGGATTGAACTCAGGACCTTGTGCTTGCGAGGCAGGCGGCAGAACCACTGAGCTAAATCCCCGGCCGTGGCTGAAGAATTTTTAGAATGTGTCCACCTCAATGCCTCCCAGAAGTCTTCTAGATTAAGGTTTGATTCCAGATGCTTGGGTCATAGTGGTGATAATATTCAACACACTTTACTTGCAGTTGTCTTAAGAGTTGATGTTGCTACATGGAGAGTAATTCCACCCTGACTAGAAATTCATACAAGGTCAACCTGAGAAAAAAAATTATGGTATATATTTTTTAAATGATTCCTGTCTAGGAGGTGATATCAAACATTGGCCATTAATCCTTCCCTGAAGTTGGCTGGAGCATTAAGATGTGCTGAAATTGGCTGAAGTGTGTTTGGAAGGATACCTTGCACTGTCTTTCCTGATATCAGATTGTCAATGCTTTGGGAAGAAGTGGACAGAAGCATGAGCCTAGGGAACCAGACCAATCCCTAGGGCATGTTTTCCATTTGGGGACATTTACTTTGCTTCTGTATCCAAAAATAATCTTCTCAGTGGTATGCTTATTCAGAATTTTGAACACAGGAGTAGAGGCATGACACAGCAGCAGGACTTAATGTAGACTACTAATATAAAGTGGAATACATGGATTTTCTAGAGATAATAACAATAAAAATAGCAAATACTTAATGAATGTGCTTGGCACAACTGTATTATTACTTTACAGACGGGAGCTAGAGGCACAGAGAAGTTTAGTCATTTACCCAATATCACATAACAAGCATGTGGCAGAGACATGAATTTAAATTAACCCAAGAAGCTTGGCTCTAGAGCCCACGCTTTTACCCATCATAGTAAACTACCTCCTAAAATAACCTCATCAGGGCTTCCAGGAAAGACCAAGCACTTGAACTAATAGAACCAGCCCTAGGATGGGTTCCCCTGTGCACAGCTGCCTGGGAGTCCTGTCACGGATGTCTGATCACCTGGAGCAGCCTAGAGTGGAGTAGGGGACACGACACCACTGATTAATACAGATGTGGAACACTGCCTCCCTAAGCTCTGCTAAATGTGGGAGCAGGGAGGGCTGGAACTTGTGGGTCACCCTCCGAGTGGATTAAACCAGTCCCAGAGGGAAGATTAGTTGGGGAAAGGCTGGGCCTCTTGGGAAAAAGTGGCTAGTCTGCTGCCTACAGTCATAGTCACCTCCTTGGAGCCCATTCCCTAGGCTTTGGGAGAATGGCTATGAATAGCATGAATATTTTCCACTCTAGTTTCACAGAGATAGAGCATGGTGGTCTGTAGCAGTTACAAGACAGTACAGGTTGTTTCCAAGATACAATTCTGTAGCTTCAGTACTGCAGTAAGTCTAGCCATTTGGAAAGGCCGAGGGGCTCAAGCTCTGGCCAGTTCTTATCTGTGCTGAATGGTGTCATTCACGCTCCTGTTTGAAAAGCCAGAACTTCAGTGCCCTCTGCTGGAGTCTACAAGTGGCATCTCCGGCCATCTAACAAGTGAGTCACCAACTAGGCAGCACCGAGGGGCTAGGAGAACTAGGAGAATGAGAAGACATCCCAGCCAAGTTTGGGAAACCATCTTTTGCTTCCTCTGACGGGATCAAAATCAGAATTACAATCAGGACCAGAAAATGAGAACATAGGAGATAGATGTTCAGCTTTTACCAAAGTCTCCAGGTTTAGCCTTTCTTTGAAAAAAAATTCATTTAGAACTGGAAGTGAGAGCAGCTCTGAGGACTTGTAGCTCTGGAAAGAATGATAAGGGTAACTAGCAGTGAAGGAAACTGGATCAAAGCCCTTTGGATGTACAAGGCATGGATGTCGGGGTGTGTATGGCTACAGAGCAGTCACTGGAGTGTATCTGGCAGGAAGGGGTCACCTGTCTCAAGAACCAGCAAAAACAAAACAAAAAAACACCCCCCCAAAACAGCATAATCTCTCCTCCCCACAACCCATCACCATCCATTAACCTGAGACACTCCTATCAGCGAGCAATGTCCCGAATACCCGAGCACCCGGACTTGTGTTAGGTACGGTAAGATCCAGCCTGACCTAGAGTCTTCAGATAACAAGGTAAGGGAGTTGTCCCAGCAAAGGACCAGATAAGAGGAAATTAGTCTAAAATTAAAATCAAGAGCCTGGGCTTTAGCTCAGTGTTTTGGCACCTGCCTTGCAAGCTCAAGTTCGATCTCTGGTACAAAAAAAAAAAAAAAATTAAAATCATGACACTCCTGGACCAGGAGGAGTGTGTGGGTGTGAAGCCTACAGTGGAGAGGAGAGCAGAGCTCAAAGCAGGCAGTAGTCAGATTTAGCAAAGGAAGAGGCAGAGATATAAGAATGTGCTCCTCTGGACAGGTCAGAAGGGAAGGCTAGGACTCAAGAGACCAGGCCATAAGGTCCTGAACAAACACTGGAAGCTGGGCTGACCCTGCAGAGCAGCTCATATTAGGGCTAGGAAAGGTGAGTCTGGGACGGACAGCAATCTGCTAACCAATGGATGTAATCTAGTTATTGGTTGGGGGAGTGCCTGCGAGGGGAGCTGTAGCTGTCTCTCAGGACCTAGAGTGAGCTAGCTAGCATTTTCTGCTCCAGGAAACTGATGGCTAAAAATACTGCTTTTCAGGCATGCTATCCTGGTCAGTATATCTTAAGCAGTGGGCAAAGATAACCCAGTCGTAGGAAAGGTATATGTTCCATATGTAAGTAGTTAACTTTTATATACTTTATGACTTTTCCTCTAGTCATCTCTTGTACAGTTTTATGATAGGTCTTGGGTGTATGACATACATTATTTAATCTCCACAACAAAAGACATTCTCTCCATTTACAGCTGAGGAAACTGAGGCACTGTGAATTTGCTTAGGTGTGAGTTAGCCCCTTCAAACTGAACACCTTTGGGTAGCTGATAAAAAGGAATTTCTAGATGATCTGTCTATTTGTGATAGTGGGGTACTGAGGTCTCCCACTACAATTGTGTTAGGGTTTATTTGGTTTTTCATGTCTATTAACGTTTGTTTTGTATAGTTGGGGGCATTTGTATTGGGTGCATAGATATTTAGGATTGTCATCTCTTCCTCTTGGACTGTTCCCTTCACAAGGATGTAGTGACCATCTTTGTCTCTCTTAATTAGTTTTGGTTTGAAATCTACTT